>JAJOOR010012551.1:0-12988 GCA_036250505.1 Solanum acaule
TTGTACTTTGCAAGCACTTTAAGGTGATTTTTTCTTATACTGTTGATAGTTTCATCCAGAGCTACTGGTAAGCCAGTCTCCTCGCAGAACTTGATTATATCATCTTCATTATTAACAGGCTCCTGAAATAACCAAAAAATTATTCAAGTATCTAATATCATAGAAACTGAGAAATAATGACAGAGAAATGAATGCTTAACATTTAGGCAAACTATGATGTTTAATTGTCTGAGCATTAAAACAATGGCCGAGGGACAGGACACAAGCAATTTACCATTTTCTAAACTACCAATCCCTGAAATTAGGTATCCAGTAGATTGAACCTTTACAACTTAAAGATTATAATGCTGCCTTTAGTTATGGTAATTTAATGCCTTGGGATGTTATTTCTTTAATGGATTTCTTCACAAGTCACGTCTTATTATTGCCTTTTGCAACTATATTACTTTTATTTTATTCAAGACTAATATCTCTTTTATACCTCGTCAGTAATATAACTTAGTAAATCTAAGTTATCACTGTATTTCTCTATTTGTGTGGTGTAGAAACATGAAGTTTGTAGAATATAGGTATTCTGATATGCCATAATGCTGCATATTTTGATGTAAAGACCAAGATATGTTGAGTTTCAGCACAAATATTGTTTGAGTCTACAACATCAAAGAAAGTAAAGAGGGAAAAGAGGAAAGATCAATGGCTTCTGAAGAAATAGATGACAAAATGCATTTAAATCTGTTGACAAGATTAATTGTAAGAGATGCATCTTAGTCTAATTACTAGCTTGATTGTAGGAACTTTGTATCCCAATTAGCTGTAACTAAATATTCTCTCTAATTATTTTCTTTCCCAGAATAGTTGTAGAACTCACTCATGAGATGCAAGGATATACTGAAATACAAAGAAGCCTCTCTTTTCACTCAAATTCTACAAAATCTTACTCCCTCCATCTTGAAAGTCTTCTCAGTGGTTCTGGCCCTAAAAAGGCATTTTGTTCCCTAACTGCTTGAAATTATGACTACCTTACAAACATCTAACAAGTGTTTTGGTGCATTACCTCAATATACTGCAGGCCACTGTCTTTTACAGAAAGGCCAAATTTAACAGCTTCATCATAGTTCCAACTTTGATTTGCATCAGCACGCAGCTCAATCTCCCAACCAATTTTCTTCCTTACCTCCTTTATAATTGCAATGTCCACAGTGGGATCTGCTTGACGTGCTACCTGTGTGAAAAAAAAGTAAAACTTTTTTACAAATTGGAATCATAACAGCTTCCACTGAAAGTTCCAAAATTACTAACAAGTTTCACATTTTGTAAATGATACTCCCACCTTTAGCTTTATAGCAGTAAATCCTTCTCTGACAAGTGTTGTTGCAACAAGAGCCATTTCACTGGGACCACCATTAGACTCAAGCAGTGCACAAACTTTGACATCTAAAGAATTCTCAATTGATTCTTCTCTGTGTATGCAGAGTACATTCAACAGGCTTGAACCTTCTCCAGCTGCAATAGCATTGAGGACAGCCATCTCCAGGCCAAATCTCACACTTGGGAAGATTGAATTGGGCTAGAAATGAAGTGAACATAATTCAGAAGTAATAAATTTGGAGAGATATAAGGCGAAGCCCGGTGGACTAAGCTCCTGCTATGCGCGGGTCCGTGGAAGGGTCGGACCACAAGGGTCTATTGTACTGAGCCTTGCCTTGCATTTCTGCAAGAGGTTTTTTCTACAACTTGAACCTGTGACCTCTTAGTCACATGGACGCAACTTTACTAGTTACACCAAGGCTCCCCTTCAATTGCAGAATCTCTAGATGTTCCTATTACCATCCATCAAAAAAGAAGATGCATCAACCTACCTGGATACCTAAGCTTTGCCACAACCAACGAGAAAATGAACCCTTCAGCAAAGGAAGGGAGTGGTCAATAGTAGCTCCTTCCACAACATGAATAAGGAATTGAAGCTGCTCTTCCACATCAAGTAGGTTTTCTTTGTGGATCTCAAGCGGTGCAACCTGTTATATTAATAGATGACAACCCAGAATATTTCAGCTTTCCAGAGTTCTGTCTAGAAATTAGAGAGGAAGGCACGGGGACCGAGAGAGGGAGAGGGAGGAATAAAGCAATACATTGTCAATAATTTTAAAGCTTATTCTTGAAAACTTGGTTTATCAAGAAAATCTGGGTTACAAGTTGAATATCATATGCTCTTCATTTCTCTCCAGTGAAAAACTACAAACAGTAAGATGACATGCTTTACTAAGTTAAATAGACTAAGTTGCCTACTTTAAATAAGTATTTTCAATTAATGTTTCTGAAGCAATACAAGGAAGAGCTCATCAATTTACTATATATGATACTGTTAGGTTTACAATATTTCACACTTCCTGACCCTACTTATGAGGCAGACGAGGTTTCCTTTTAATGACTCATGAATTATGCCTGTTCTGATTCAACTTCATAAACAAGCATGGCTGTTCCGACAATATCTGGCTGTTCTGACAATATCATGTATTATTTGTATCTACGTACAAAAAGGAATGTTCAACTGAGCATTCAACTACTGCACAGCTGCACCATCTGTATCAAACTGGAATATCATAGTATGAAAAAGAAAAGGTATCCTCCAAGCCTAAAAGCAAGTATTAGCAGTCACCTTTAGCTAAGAGCATCTCACTTCATCATTTCCTGTTGCAAGCTGCCCAGCTATCACAATTTTAGAGTAGCTAATTTATGACATGCACAAGACATTGTTATTGACTTTGGATTGCATGACACCCTTCTCTACGCTAAAAGCTTCTCTTATTTCTATTAATTAATTTGCATGTATGATATAATGGGATTATTAGATAATAAGACTAATGATGCTTAGAGGCAAGGCCAAAGATGAGAATTACCATGCCATCCAATATCTGTTGTGACTTGTGAGAAGCCCATCATGAGAACTTAATATTTAAGGTCAACCTTTTCCATGACCACTGACCAGTTCATTAGATTGACTGTCAATCATCCGTATGCAAGAGAAATTCATATATATATATATATAGAAAGAGTAAGATGATTTGGCAATCCCAGGACTGGAAAGCATTCACAAATAATGAGGGGAGTTGGATGAAAATATGGACTTCATAATCACCAACAACACTTCATGGTTTCAACCCCAATGTTAATACTATATATATCATGATGCTTTAAATTTAGCTGTAACTGTGCACTCTAAGCAGGTATGTCACTGTCACAGCTCAGTCCATGGCACTTATTGTCTGCCTTGGCCCAACAGACCTCACAAGTTTGTCCCTTGGGCTACGTCATCATTGAGTCCAAAACCGTGGGTACCATGTGAACTTGTGCTCTATCCTATATAGCATTTTCTCTCTCTTTCAGATGTAAATTTACCTAAGGTGTCATGTGTAACTCTACTTCATAAGATTGTCATACTAGATGTCTACCCCTTCCTCTTAACATGCTCTTATCAGTCCGCCCTCTGTCAAAGGCGTCATATACACCCCCTTTTAGGGATTAAGTTTTCTCACTGAGCTTCGAGCCACCATCATACTATGGGAATCTGACTCTGATACTTAATTTGTCATAATCCACATGTACTGTCCACTCTGGCCCAACAGACATCACGGATTTGTCCCATGAGCTATGCGGTCATCAAGCCCAAAAGCACCAGTAACACGTGAACTTGTGATCCATCTTATGTAGCACTTCGCTTTTCTCTCCCTTCATTGCCTAAGGTGTCATGTGTACCCCTTTTCCAAAAAGCTTGCCATTTTTTCCTTTTGATCCGTCCTCATTATCCTACCTTCCGTAAGGACAGTCACAATCGCATGAATTCAGCTAATATTATGTTTCTGATAAGGGTGCAGCACAGTTATTTGCTTTTAATTCAATTTATTTTATTTTATTTGGTAAATTTTTAGTACATTTTGGAGAATCCGTACAAAGTACTCATACCTATTTCATAACCACTCAATATTGATATGTCAAAGCAAACAAAGGATCCATGTAACATAGCTAAATATTAACTACGAAAATTTCAAGAACAAATGCTAGAACTATGCATCAAATAGCTTCTAAGTTGCTGGACTATCTACAAATCATGAGATCCTCCCCGAGGAGGGTGAGAATCAAAATATGATTGTGAATTACCTCTCCATATCCAGTACTACCATCTTCAAGATACAAACTTATAATGAAGCCTTCTCTGTGGTAGGTGGATCTGTGAGTTGCAGAAGATGAAGTAGGAGGAGAGGACAGCTGAATTCTACCATAAAACAGTATGAAAAGTCGTGTCAATTTTTCAGGACCCCAGACAGAAAATGTCTGTGCAGTATATAAATGCTAACCTATATTTTGAGTACTGCATTTTACCAACTTTGCTGGGTATGAACCCATCATTCGTGGAATTCAAAACAGTTAGTTTTGAAAGGCTGTTGAAAGCATGATCCACTCCTTGCTGTGAAACTTTTCTCAGCATACTGAAAGAAGAAAATGTCTTAGTTGAGAATGTTCTCACTAGTTTAAATTAATAAGACATTGGACTTTAACATAACTACCTATGAAAGGCAGCATTGGCATCAATGGTGCTATCAACCTCTATAACAAAATCTTCCTCGTCTCTTTGAGATGCTAATAGAGCATCTTGTAGTTCCATTTTGCTCTGTACTTTCAAATGCTTCACACTGCAAACAAAGTATAAAAAATTTAAGGAACCAAGTTTGGTTAATATGGGCTTTGAAAAGGCAATATCAACTTTAAACCAATATTTGTATCAAACTATTAGAAGAAACTTGTCTCAGTTTATTAAAAACGAATTTCTTACTAAAGAAATAAGTTCTAGAAGAATGCAATGATAACTTTGTGATATAAGACACAAAATTATGGTGTGAGAAACAAGCCATAATACAGTATGGGATAATATAACATGGCACCCTAACATTCTAGCTTACCCTCGAATAACTATTCTTTTCTATTTTCGGCAACCATTATAGCAGTACAAGTTTTATTTCAACTGAACATTCTGGCATCAAACCCTTTTTAAATGACTCTTCTAGCTGCACCACGTTTCTTTCCGGTAATCATTTTGGCAAAACAGAACCTCTTTTCTATGATTGCTCTAATGGCTATTGGCTAGGCATCTCTTCTCGATGGCCATTCTAGAAGCATAACACCTTTTTTTCTGGCAGCACATTGCCTTTTTTCCTGTGACCATTTTAGTAGTACCATACCTCTTTCCAGCCATTCTCAGGAAGCCAGTTTTTCCTCAGAATGCCTGCCACTATAACTTTTTCATCAATATTCGGTGATAACAACCTTTCCATCATCTACCTAATTTATATTTTTCAAAATAAGCAAATCTAAGTCGGTTTTGGCACCTCAAGATTCAGAAGGCATGTCAGAATGCTGTGATAGTCTTGTACTGTTAAAAGTAAGAAGACGTACTATGAATCATCTTTAAAGATTATGAACTCTGAAACAAGACGTAATATGAATCATCTCTAAAGATGTAATATACTTGGGTCAAAACCAGAAAATTCATGCATCCATCTTAAAGGGGTAGTATACATATTATATTGACATTATAACAAAACAACATACAAGAAGCATATTAATTTCACTACAAAATGCTTGCCCTTCATGGCTAAATTTTAGACAGCATGATGATGGAAGGATATACGGGAATGAAAAAATGAAACTACTAGTAATCTATAAGGAAAGACGTTCCCCATCGAAAGTGTCCCCCACTGCAATAAAAATGTGAACTTCATAATAAGGTTGCTGCTAGAGTAGGAAGTCCTATAATCTTTATGAAGAGATATTCATATATACATCTCGAGTCCAAAGATTTTGTAAGTAGATAAAGCACTAGATATCATAAAAGGGGGAAATATCCTGATGCAACACTGATTCCAATGCTAAGAAGCTGTGAGCCTGCATGCTTAGCTCCCTTACCCCCTAAGACACGTATTGTTCAGGGAAATCAAGTTGAAGGGGAGCAACAGGTTCCTCGTCATACTTGAGCAGGACCTGTAATAGATGTTTCAAGAGCAACTGATAATACATGAAAGAAGAAAAGAATAAGAGATCTAATGGAGCAACTGACAGAAACAGAGATGCTATAGATATATTGGCTCTCTATCAGTTAAAAAATGAAGGTCCCAGAATCCAAGTATGAGATAAGGCGAGCAGTTTTGGGTGAATCATAGAAATGTGTGTTCTTCAGGAAAATTGAGTCATGAACATGCCGTGCTCAAGAACGAAACACTGGAAGGCACAAGTCCAAGATGGGACAACATACACTGTTTTGAAAGAGCAGCAATCAAAGAAGACAATGAGGAGAATGAATTGTTGTACAGGGAGACATCTCAAGGATATTTGTACAAGTTGTCCACGATACTCTGGCACCTAGTTTGATATTGTTGAGTCCCACATCGGTGTAGGAGGTGTAATTTAGTCTCTTTATATGTTCTTGGGCAATCCTCAAAGCTCCAAAGGAGTTGAGTTAGGTCCAAGGCCCATTTTTTGTTGTATCAAAGTTAATCCCATGTCAATTATTGGTTTACCCAATGTTGGACACTCATATTATATTGTCCATGCTCCAGATGTCCAGTCCTGAGCATGGGAGGGGAGGATGTTGAATCCCACACCAGTTTAGGAGGGGTAATTTGGTCTCTTCATATGGTTTGAGTGATCCACACTACATGAGCTAACTTTTGGAGTTGAGTTAGGCCCAAGGTCCATTTTCTTATCAGTACCTCATAGGAATAATCTTATCAGGAATAAGAAGATAAGAAGGTCGAGGTTGGCAGAAGCAGCAGAAAATCAAGATGTAACTTTAGAGATGAAAACTGGAAGTGAAATTGTGACTTTAATACAAAATTAAAATCATATATTAACAGCAATATATACATAACACAAACAATAAAATAAATTGATGTTTAATGGAAGTGGCAACAACCATTTCTTACCCATGCGCCATGCATAAGTTGTGAATTGAAACATTATGAGATGTGTAGAAGTACTGGTCTAAAATGCTTCTTGCAGTCATATTCGCAAGAGGAAGAAGACTGAATATGGCGCCACCACGGTTGTTAATAACAACTATAGTCATGGGCTTCCGCAGCATCCTTCAAACATAAAAGAAATATGTATCATTTGGTGAGTATAACTTTTCATGTAATTTTCCATACATGAAGCAGAAAGATCTTTAACATAATAATATATCATCTAAATCATATGTTACATTAGAAGTCAAAATCAAATATAGCCCATCAGTCCACCACATGAAAAATTCAAGCATGATTCATACGATCTGTCCAAGGAACCAAAACAATCAACTACCTATCATAACAAGCAATGGATAAGAAGGAATACAGTATTAAAGGAGCATGCATAAGCAGTAGGAACTTGAGATAAAAGACTTACCTCCTATGAAAACAAGAAGTCCAGTTAAGATATTTTAGAAACCAATCAGTTTGAATTGCACTTTAATGGTAGGAACACAAGTACAAGGCTGAGGAGCAAAAACCCAATAAACATGAAAAAGGAAGTTCTGCAGCATCAATAAATACTAAAAAAAGAGCAAATTAGAAAAGTAGCGACAGCGGGGGTTGCTTTATGACATGTTCTATCTAAAACCAAAAGGCAAATAAGGATAATGTAAAAGAAAACTAAAAATGGTAATTTCACATCATAGCTTCATTTTTCTATAATAATACAAGTCACTAATTGAATCAGCTCTAACAAAGCAGCATTGAGGGATGTTAAACAGAATAGAAAGAGAAGAAAAATAACACTACTCACTGCTTTCTCAAAAGGGACAGCCCATTTGTATCATGCAGAAAAGAAACATCTCCAACTACACAAAGTACCTAAAAAGAAGCACAATGTTAAATTCCACAATCATCTGTGAATAATGCATGAAATAAAAATCTCCAGAACAAAAGTGAACCACAGAAAAAGGAAAATGATATCACTTCAAGCTAATGATTTTGAAGGTTGAACATTGAACAGGGACTGGAAGCTAGAGCAAATTGAACTGAGTGATAATCTAATTGCTAAGAATTGTATTAGTTTCAGAAACTAAATGGGCTTTGAGCAGTCTTAAAAAATATATGAGGTGTCTTTGCCAGCCATAGTGGAGTGTGATATTCATATTTTATACTACTTTTCATTGGTGCCAGCCGATTCTATATCTTACATCACACCTCAGCCAGTGAGGGTAAATATTTGCTCCAAGATTGTTCTTGACACAAAAAGCTATAAAATAAATCACTATAAGAATTGTAGTGTGAAGCAATTACAAGAAGTAAACAAAAGTAACCAAACTTCAGTGACCACATACAGTGAAAAAAAGAAAAGGCCAACATAATGGGAGTTCTTATTACACTACATTCTTGGTAAGAGCAACGTGATTCTTAATTAGATTCCAATGAATGATTACTAACCAAATATTGTTATTTAGATCAAAGTTTAATCCACTCACTCTTTTGTTGCATCCAACTGCAAAACCAACAGCTGTGCTAAGCAGACCATCAATACCACTAGCTCCTCTGTTAGCAGCGACCTGAATAAAGTGGCAAGCTAATTCTGAGCTGAATATGACTTCATCCTGGGTACGTTCTACCCAGTTAAAGTTACATGCATACATGTCTGCATCACGTATTGGCATGCTGTTACCCAAAAATACAGCAGACTCGCAGTGAATAGCTTCCAGAGTCATTTGTGCAACACAAGGCTCAGTTAAGGAGTACTCAGAATTGATTAGAAATGAGATATCCCATGCAGCCTATATAACAGGAATGGAAGTCAATAAAATAACTAAGATTGTGGCAAGGAATAGTTATGAGAATAGGATGAATAATAAACACAAGCAATAGTCATACTATAAGAGGAACCAGAAACTCAAACAATTACTAGCTGACTTAACAAGAAATAAACATGCACTTTCTCTCCCTCGAGAAGCTTTCAAAAATAACCACATCATAATTGAGGATTTCTTTTTATGACAGTGGTGTTTGGGCCAGCTCGCACACACTTTGACTATTACACCAGGACCTGCTACCCCCCACCAACACTGGCACCAAATAACTGTCACCCAACGCATGGGAAAAAAATCACCTAGTGGTTCTCTTCTACTTTATTGACCACTAGACCATATCTTTTTTTTATAACCGCAGTGTCCGGGCCAACTTGCGGGCACCTCGACGAATTCCACGACATGCCTACTACGTCCCACCAACAATAAGTACCGCGTACTCTGTCACCCAAGGTTTAGGCAACTGGGAAAAAAATCACCTAGTGGATTTTGCCTCTGGTGGGATTTGAACTTGAGACCTCATGGTTCTCTTCTACTTAATTGACCACTAGACCATACCTTTTTTTATAATTGTGGCGTTCGGGCCAACTTGCGCGCACCTCAACCAATTCCACAGGAGACCTGCTACCTCCCACCAGCAATAGGTACCGAGTACTCTGTCCACCAAGAATTAGACACATGAGAAAATCACCTAGTATTTTTTGTCTCCGCTGGGATTTGAACTGAGACCTCATTGTTCCCTTCCCACATCATTGACCACTAGGTTACACCCTTAAGTGCCACTAGCCCATACCCTTGGGTG
This sequence comes from Solanum acaule, assembly GCA_036250505.1. Taxonomy (NCBI): domain Eukaryota; kingdom Viridiplantae; phylum Streptophyta; class Magnoliopsida; order Solanales; family Solanaceae; genus Solanum; species Solanum acaule. The sequence goes on from JAJOOR010012551.1 coordinate 9,627, forward strand.
CATCAGAACTGAGGATTTTATGTAGCAAGCATCATATTATTGTGTTCTAATAAACTTGCAGGCAGGCACTTAATTGGAGGAAGTGTTCTGTTGAACTCCTTAGTCTTAACTTATTTGCTCATAGCTTTGTCCGAAGTTTTGCAATGCCATGCAAGCAATATCTGGAAATGTGGAATCTGGAAAATCAGATGCATAACTAACACTGGCAATAGATTTAGAGGTACATGTCTATAGAACATATGCATATTTGATATCACACGCGCTTGCAGACAAAGAGACACTTAGATTGATAGAGAGAGAGAGACAGACAGACAGAGAGAGACACAGAGAGAGAGCGACAGAGAGAAAAATTCATGGACAATATTAAAAGTTCAGCTTCGATCTACACATCTCCTAGTACTTTAAGACTAGCTCTATAATATCTATTACAGTAAAATGATAGAGCTGCAATTAAGAGTTGATGATGTCAGAGTTATCCTTTTCTATCTTTTACTTGTATCTGGAGGAAGGGACAGAGTAGAAGTTCAAGGAAATATGTCACATACAGGAAATATAAACATTATACGCAGATTCATAATTTGCAGTATGGAAGACGATACGAAGTCAATTAAATTACATACCACACTGTTCAATGCTTGTAAAAAACATTCCCATTTTCTCCTAGGATGTGGTGTACAAGCTGTGATCAAATAATCTGCAAATTGAGGAATCGCACACTGGATTCTATGTGTTACAATATGTGAAGGATCATGACGACTTGGATGATTGTCAACCATTATATATGAACATGGAAAACAGCTCTCTAGCAGTTGAGCCACACGCTTGCTTGTTATCCGACTTCCAATCTGTTATATGTACCAACTGAATGAAGTTCCTTATTTGGCCATAATTAACTAAATACATGTACCATGAAGCATAATTTCATATACATATAATTTAACAGAATATATTGTGCCTACTCGTTGAAATCCAACTTAAGCAATACTAATTTCGTCTCCGGGACATGATTCAAAGAATATAAAGTTTCCTACAAGAAAACAGAATCAGTCATGGACAAAGGGGAGGTTTTCAAGCAATGGTGGAAAGTTATCTGCAAATCAACTACACCCCAGCAAATGTTAATACATTCACTTAAGAAAGTCAGCAAAAGAGGTCAAATGTTTTAGTATTGTATGCTTAGGGATGGCCATGGGTAGAGAGGGGCCAGGCAGGGGAGGACATAAATGGGGCGGAGCAGGGAAAAATTTATTTTGGTAAAAATTTCATTGGGGCAGGTCAGGTGGTGGGTTTTGGAGAAACAGGCCTAAGCCCACAAAAATTAGCAGAGTAGAGATCATGTTATAAAAACTTATATCCATTCCGCTTTATGCGAGCACATTTCATTACAACATTAGTATATAATGTCTTAAAGAAATAAGGATCATTATCAACAGAAAAAGGGAAAATTACAATTTGTCTTAAGGAAAGATTATTCAATAGCTACATAAATATATGTTACCAAATTTAAGAGGAGCTGGAGTTAGAAATGCTCACACCCAATTTACAAAACTGGATCAAAAAGAAACATTTCTATTATGTGTCAAATAGACAACCGTTTAATTTTAATATAATAAAAGTTTAATTTTGCTTTTCATAATTGTGTGTCTAGTGCTTTAGTAAAAGCAAAGTAACAAATGCCAAGATGGGGATTAGAGAGATAATTGTTATAGCCCTTGGATTGAATGAGAGAATAAGGCAAGGTTACTATTATATATTTATTCTACTTTCTGGACACGCCAAACATTGAGGTTAAATTTGGTTATATTGTATAAGGTAGGTATGTTTAATATATAAAGTTCAAATAGAAAATCAAAAAGTTAAAAAAATAAATAGAATACTGAAAAATAAAAATGTAGAGAAAATATGAAAGAAAGAATAAAGGGAGCAAGGTGGGTCAAAATCTTAGCAGGTCAATGATTGCCCCCCGCCCCATTTACATCCCTACAGTATACTCTTAAATTATTTGCCTCCACTCTCAGCCAAAACTTTAAGCTCTTAATAAAAGAAACATTCATTTATATGGTCATTAAAATGTCTCATCACCGAGCAAGATTATTTTCTTTGAACTAACAGATGCAAATCCAGTTTCTATGAGGATCTTTGTAGATAATCAAATAGCTCCCGCTGTCCTTTTTTCCTCTTTGGTGTCGGCAGTTGCTGGTCTCTGCTGCAAAAATTGATGCATTTCTCCCCTTTCTAGCAATCATTCAAGTTTTGCTCATTTCTTTATAATCGTTCAAACAAAATTTATTTCTTCAGTGACTGTTCCAGGGCCACTATCTCTCTAGCGGTGATGCTTCTACTTTTTATGCGATCAGCACCCTCCTCTCAATCTTGACTTTCTTGTCATTGTTCTGTCAATTCAAGTTACATTTGATAGTATCCTTGAAATTTGCAACGCCATATTTGTTTTCAATGATTAAAAATAGATTACTTTCAACGTTTTGTTGTTGTGTATTGTGTAAGGAAATGGACCTTCGGCCTAACCTTACCCAAAAAGCTAGTCGGGCCCAAAGCCTATTTCTACATGGTATCAAAGTCAGGCCCATCCCAATTTATGTTTTACCGATGTTGGGTCCCCATATTAAATTGTCCACGCACCAGATGTCCAGTCCTGGGCGTGAGACAGGGTGTTAAGTCCCACATCGGTGGGATGAGGAAATTATATACTCCTTGTATGGACTTAGGCAATTCCCCCTTCATAGGGTGAGGATTGTTCAAGTCCATATAAGGAGACCAATTGCCCATCCCTTTTGCGATGTGGGACTCTTAGCACTCCCCCACACGGCCAAACCTCGTAAATGGGAGAGTGGACAATTTAATATGGGGCAACATCGGTGAACAAAGAATTGAGATGGTTTGACACTGATACCATGTAAAGAAATGGCACATGGGCCTAACTCAACCCCAAAAGTTAGCTTATGAAGGGAGGATTGTCCTCGTAAATGGGAGAGTGGACAATTTAATATGGGGCAACATCGGTGAACAAAGAATTGAGATGGTTTGACACTGATACCATGTAAAGAAATGGCACATGGGCCTAACTCAACCCCAAAAGTTAGCTTATGAAGGGAGGATTGTCCTCGTAAATGGGAGAGTGGACAATTTAATATGGGGCAACATCGGTGAACAAAGAATTGAGATGGTTTGACACTGATACCATGTAAAGAAATGGCACATGGGCCTAACTCAACCCCAAAAGTTAGCTTATGAAGGGAGGATTGTCCTCGTAAATGGGAGAGTGGACAATTTAATATGGGGCAACATCGGTGAACAAAGAATTGAGATGGTTTGACACTGATACCATGTAAAGAAATGGCACA
>JAJOOR010012552.1:0-19690 GCA_036250505.1 Solanum acaule
ATAAATATCAAATGCTAGACTAAAAATGATGTCATCACATTATTAAATTAATTTTATATATGTGTGTGTATATATATATATATAATATTATAAATTTCAAAATAATTGATATAAATAAATAATTATGTAAATTTTGTTTTGCTATTCTTGTTAAGTTATAATAATAACTTATTTCTAGGAATAAATAATTAAAATAAAATAAACAAAGAAAGGAGAAAATGTGATTTATGGAAATAATATAAATACTATTAATGATGAGATTAAGGAAATGAAAAAAAAAAGAAATTAATAGCATATAGTAGTACTTAAATATGGTCATTTTTTTTATATTTTATAAAATTTTAAGGAAAATTTTCCAGTCTTTTAAAATTAGTAAAAAGGCCAAAAAATAAAATAAATATTGAGGCATACTTTTTTTGGAAGAGTAACTTAATTTTTGAGTAATTATTTTAATAAAAATATAAGAAAAATGTCAAAATTATTGATAAAAATAAATAAGTATCAATGCTAGATTAAAAAGGGTATCACGTTACATTTTTATTTTAGCTATTATTAAATATAATTAACTTATTTCTTTAAATAAATAAATAATTAAAAAAGTTATTTAAGGAAATGATATAGTAAATAATATTAGTTATAAAATTAAGGGAAGAAAGTAAAAAATAGCATTGATGATAAAATGATTCAAATATGGTCATCTTTTCTTTTAAAATTACTAAAAAAATGCGAAAAAAAACTATCAAAATGTAATTAGAATATCAATCATAGTATATATAAAATAAACTTTGATTAAAGACACATAAAAAAAAAATCAAGACAAAATAAAAGAAGAAAATAATTAACAGAATAATTAAGTTGAAAGAAATAATATCAACATTAATTTCGTTTCCTTTCAAATCACAACATATTTTCTACTTATTCTTCTCCTAATTTATATGAAATACATAAATAGATGGATTCTTTCTCCAAATAATTATCTTACCCCTTGATACACTTATCACTCTTCCTATACATTTTTCAACCAAATCAATTTTTTTCTCTCAATATAACATTTCTCCTATCAATATCTTTGGAAGGATCATGATGTACTTCTTTTCTCTTTTGTTGAAGAAATTCGAAGGCCTAAAAATTTGATATACCAAATCAATTTTTTTCTCTCAATACAACATTTCTCCTACCAATATCTTCGGAAGCATCATGATATACTTCTTTTTTTCTCTTTTGTCAAAGAAATTCAAAGGCCTAGAAATTTGATATCCGTATATTCTTCTTTATCATCATAAGAAAAGAAGGAAAGAAGAAATGAAGAAAAGAGGAGGAGTTCATTATTGTTGGTGATATCTGTATATTCTTCTTTATCATCATAAGAAAAGGAGGAAATAAGAAATGAAGAAAAGAGGAGGAGTTCATTGTTGTTGGTTCGAAATAATCAAATATGTTTATTTATAGGCTAAATAATATAAACAGTTATGAAAAATGAAAAGTTTTTGGTCTTTTCATGATCCATCTACTTAAATGTATATTAGTGTGAGGGAAGTTTTAAAGAACATGATTAATTGGGTAATTCATTTAAATGCTTTTAGTTTTTTTAAAATACAAATGAAAAATAGAAAATAAATATAAAACTTCAAAAAAAGAGATAAAAGATAAATGAAAATGCTGGCCATAGAGAGGTGCCACATCAGATTGTCTATATTCAACTTTATATATATATATTTTTTAGCACATCATCTCTCAAACTTTTGTGTAAATATAATTAGTAGTAGCATTTAACTTTGTATTTTCAATCTATACTACCAAATTTTGCCGTCAAATGTCGCAAGTACTTTAACTTGGTGATGATTAATATAAGTGGTAAGTTTGAGTGACAAAATAAGTCTTGGAAAAATGATTCATCTAGATCGTTTAAGTTGGCGGGTTAAATGACATATTCAAGTTTGGGATTAGTTTAACACATAAAATATTGGGTTTAGTCAAATCTTAATAAATATGTTTGGTAAAATACCATAAAAATTAAAATTAAAAAAATCGAGCCGAAAAATATTAGTATTAACCATAAAGATTTCTAATTTTATCGATAAAATGAAAAATGTTATAATCTTAAATGAAGGTGGACCCACGTAATAATAAGAAGGGAGTCACATATACCCGTTAACTTCAAAAAAATAAATTGTGTGTGTGCATATATATATATATATGAACATATATTTACTTAGGCATCTAACACACAAAAGCAAGTTGGGTGTACTAGTTGAAATCCCTGTTTAGCTCTTCTTCTCGACTTGAATGACTTGGGTGTGAATCTCGTTTTTTGCTTTTCTTGGTGTTCTTTTTTCGTTTTTAGCTGACAAAATAAGCATAGAAAATTGCAAGTATGGAACATGTGACCTCATAGGCACAAAATGGTTTTCACAACCATCACAACAGAGTAAGGTTTACCAATTAGCTAACGTCATTTAATTCATATTTATATGTTGGTATATCAAATGAATCGTTATTGCATGACATGTTTTAATTTGTGCTTTCATAGTCTTTAGATTCTAAATTTGCTTCTGATCATAAAGGTTCTTATAGGTTGTACTTTCATATTAGAGTGATCAACGACAATCATCAAAAATTGTGGTAGACGATGGCTTAATTAGTATTCTAAATTAGAGGTCTCACGTTCCAAATCCCCAAAATATAGTTGTTTTTTCATGAGCATAAAACAAAAGGAAAAAAAAAAAAGAGTGATCGGCAATGTGAACAACGTCCTTTCATGTTTCTTCATTGCGTAACTAACTTTTCACGAGAGAAAGCAAGGGTGAAGGCTTGCCTCTCTTGCAGCCTGGGGCAGAGTTAGAAGTTCAAGTACTTATTTTTTGTTAGTAAGTATTAAGAAGTTTATTATATATATACAAAAATTAAGTTTAAAATTCAATCATTAACACTTGAAATCATTATAAAATTCAGAACCTATAAAATTAAAATTCTGAATCACTACTAGCTAGTTATATAGACCGTGTATATTATTGTGACAAAAAAGAGATGTTAGAGTATAGAGAACTAATTATAAGTGTATGGTACTGTTATTATTATAGAAAAAACGTAACCAACCAGTAGTATGGAAGAAGACAGTACGTAGTGCTTGAGAGAAACGTTTTATGAGAATCTGTTAAAGAGAATAAAGTGATAAATGACTCAAAGACAAGCAACTTTGAATCCCTTTTATATATATACACTCAAATATTATTGTTCATCTCCCTCCTTATTCAATACATACGCTAGCAATTAGCTGCACTCTCCGGGCTCTTTAATTACTTGCAATCGATCGATCGTATAATAAATGGCACCCGTCGGACTACCTCCTGGTTTCAGATTTCATCCCACTGATGAAGAACTCGTCAATTATTATCTCAAAAGAAAAATCCATGGCCAGGAAATTGAACTTGATATTATTCCTGAAGTTGATCTCTACAAATGTGAGCCATGGGAATTAGCAGGTTCAATTTCTTCATCTTAATCGATTAATTCATATTCTCCGTTTTCAATTTACTGAATTACTCCTATATTTTCAATGTATGAAATAGAGAAATCGTTTTTGCCGAGTAGAGATCCGGAATGGTACTTTTTCGGTCCAAGGGATAGAAAATATCCAAACGGATTCAGAACGAATAGAGCAACTCGAGCAGGATACTGGAAATCTACGGGGAAAGATCGGAGAGTGACGTCACAGAATCGCGCGATTGGGATGAAGAAGACGTTGGTTTATTACAGAGGAAGAGCGCCGCAGGGGATTAGAACTGATTGGGTAATGCATGAATATCGACTCGATGATAAAGAATGTGACGAAATCTCCAGTATTCAGGTAGTTCGTATTGTTATTCTAATTTTATTTACTCTATCGAATCAAAGGTAAAACTTACTCACACTTCTCAAATCAATATAAAATTTAAAATAAAATAGAATGTACTAATTTGAAAATCACTCTCAATTCTAAATGATTTGGGCTCTTAAATACATGATCATATAATCATTATCAACTTTCCTGCAACATTACTTTACTTTATTTTATACCGTCATTTATCAATTAACTATATATATTCAAGTGATACTCCATCTATGTTCATTTTAATTTTAACGGCTAATTGGTTAAATTTCTTGATTTGGTTCAAACATTTGATGGGTAAATATTTTACGGTAATTAGTTTATATACACAACATTAAGGAGTAAATAAGGTTTTTCATTATGAAATTTAATTCAGATCATCACTTAATTTATAGTAACAATTATTGTTTTGGATGCCATTAATTCTCTTTTGTTTTTCTTTTTTACTTTTGTATTTACCTCTTTCCTTTTTCCATGCGTTAATTACGATTTTCAAAACTTTTAATCTTTTTGAAAAAAGAGTTAATTCAACTAGTCCAATTACGAACACTAGAATTAATCACAAACTTTGTTGCTGGTCCATCACTATTTTGTTCTAATTCATCGTTAAGTAGAATTTGCAACGATTTTTCCTGTTTAGTAACAAAATTTGTTTGTTGCTAAATTCAGTTATTTAATGTAGTAGATTATATTTTATAAAAATCACTTAGACACAAGTGCCAGCATTTGACCTTAAAAACATGGAATTTTATAAGCCGTAATTTGCTGGAGATTAAAAAAAAAAAAAGCATTAGCTCTCAATATGTTTTTCTTCAAATCTCTTTTTACAATTAAAGGATGTGATAAAAAGCAACAAGATTAATCGTCTTTACCATGTGCCCACCCATGTTATTTGGCTTTTGTAACCCCCCTCCCCCCCCCCCCCCAAACCAAGGGGAAAAAATGAGAAAAAAGAAAGTGAAAAAAATTCATCTTCATCTAAAAGAAAAGAAAAGAAGGGGAAAAAACATTTTATATCGGATCATAAGATGATAGTTACGTACAATTTGAAAATTCATATAAAGAGAGGAACGTGGACTGCATGGCATGCATGGAAAAGCTAGCTCTTTTGTCTCTTACTAACACTTACTTTCTCTTTTTACACTATTTTGCGTGATATATGGAATAGTATATACATTTTCTATAATCATTGTGTACGAGTCAGTTTATGTGTACCTCGATTAATTTTAGAAAATAATATTTACTATCTCCCGCTAATAGAGGCTGTGTTAGTTCATTGATTGTAACGTGTGGATTCTGCCGAACCCATTAGCTTTGGTTCACATTCTATTTGTATTTAATTTTTTTATTGAATATGTCAGATTATAAATTTAAAACTCAATAACTTTAAAAGAAATAAAATTCTGAACCCATAAACTTTGAATTTTAATTTCGACTCTACCTGCTAACACAAATACCTTAGATAGATGAGAATTGAAATGAAACCTCATAATTCTCCACCTATTTTATATTAGTATTAGGATTTAGGACCCACATTGAGTGTTATTATTGTGTAATAATATCATAGTATATGATAAGATACCTTTTATGATAATTTAAATAAAATAAATAAGACATATTCTTTACTTGCAGAGTTTTAGATGTCTTTGAGTGAAAAAAAGTCTATAGCTTCACTTTGTCTTTGGATAGTAAGACAAAAGTAAAATCCTCCCATATGACTGAATCTGTTGTAAGCCTCCAATCATCATCATGAGTACTATTCTACTTTCTCTTTTTTGTTGATTTTTCATGATCACTGATTATAAAAACACTAATCAAAGATTCTTCTACCAAAATTGAAATCATCATAACTTGGATTTAACCTAAAAGCATTAGGTCCCCACCCCCACAATTAATAAGTACCACTTTCATTCTGTGACAAGGTGTCGGTTGCTTTTCACTTTATTCCTGTTTTACCTTAATAAGCCAATCTATGTTCAAACATCTATATTTAACAATGACTTCACCATACAAGTGAGGTCCATTTTTGTTTGTTCAAAAACACGACATACATAATATTATTATAAGTCTCATTCACAGTCCGTGGCGGGGATAGAATTTTCGTTAAAGGATTATATATAGTATTGAAAGCACTTTTAAATTTGGTGTGAGTTATTAGTTTCATCCACGAACTATTGACATTCTTAAAAACACCCCCATCTACTTGACTAATTAAACTTAAATACACCACTGATCTTGCCACATGGGTGAAATACACCTCTAAATTCTCACCAAGTTTAGGCGTGTTTTCAACACTCCTCTCGGCTCCTACAAGAGTTTGAGACCACTTGATATGTCATGTGGCATATCAAGGATGTATTTAAATTGAGTTAGTCAAGTAGAGGGATGGTTTTAAAGCTGCCAATAATTCACGTCAAGTTCAATTCTTCTCTATATATCCAATCTTGTATATATAATGTGAAGTTTCGATGAACCCCTTTAGTCCCTTAGCTCTACCCCTACCTACATTTATCATTGAAGATATTTTTAAGTTCAAATGTAATTGTACTTTTGAACTATAAGATTGGATAGTAAAGGGAGTAGGGACAAGAAGAATCGTTAATTATTATACTTTTTTTCTCTTCATACAAGTAGAGAAATAAGAACAATGATCTTCCCTTTTTCAGTATCTGTCCCTCTACTTTATAGGATCTCTTGTATAGGGAGCTATATAGTTGGGTTTTTTTTATTCATATCTAAATAAATCCAGCAAAGCCCCAATTATTTGTTGTCAGCAAATGTACTTGTTTGATGCTCTGATACAAGATTTAGTCAATAACACCCCTCTTTCTCTCTGAAAAGAATAAAGATTCTAGATATGACAGCCCATACATAAATAATAATCTCACTTTTTATTGCTAGTTATCTTACATTATTAACATTAACAATTCAACTTATTAAACATACATTACATTAAATAAACATGGTTTAATTATAGTGATTTTGTACGGTTGAACACATGTTATCTATCCATTAGTTTGGTATAATCACCAAATGCGGTTAAGCTTTAATTAACCAGCTAGGATTAGGATACTAATACCAATATAAAATTTTGAAATACATTTATCTTGTGTTTGGTTATTTAGTATTAGCTTACAATTGATTATAAATTTTATTACCAAAATCTTGGTAATATCTCTCATATAGAATATGTGATTACACTACTAGAAAGTCCTTTGCCACCGCAAATCAGCGGAAAGTTTATGTTGTAGAACATAATTTTGCCACTCATTTGCCATTGAACCAGTTCAGTAAGAAAAAGCATGGTGGAAAACTTACTACCTTTTCTGTATAATATACATTACTTCTATTTTTTTTTTCTTTTCTCATCGATTCGATCAAAATATCAATGGGAATAACCACTAAACATTTTCAGTAGAAAACAACAGGAAAATAGTGTCTTTTAGAATTGTTATAATCATGTTATCCTTGGATTATAATCTCCAAATATTCTTGATCCTAACCAAACGATCCTTTATTGTATAGAATTAAGTTAAACTCTTACCGGTATAGATAATTGACATTCTTGTTTTGTTGTGCAAACAGGATTCATATGCATTGTGTCGTGTATTCAAGAAAAATGGTGTTTGTTCAGAAATAGAAGAACTAGGACAACCTAGTATTAATGTACCATCATTTGAGTACCCATTAACTCAAGGAATTAACAACAATGTTCATCATGAACAATACCAAACGCCATCTCCAGATGTTCCATTAGCATCATCATCATGTTGTATTGAAGAAGAAGAAAAAGATGATTCATGGATGCAGTTTATTACAGAAGATGTATGGTGTTCTTCCAACTCTTCTTTTCAACAAGGTGAAAACATCTCTCCACTTGCTTTCACAAATTTATAAACAACATAGCACGAGCTCAATCCACCTATCGATGACATAAAATTCTTCTTACCATAATAATTCATATTATTTTATTATAAACTATGTAACTTTTTTGTTTTTTTTTATTTTATTTACCTTGATTATGAACAATGATTTCGCTAATTGTACTTAGGGGTTTTTTAATTATTTGTTTTTTTGTGACTGGTCATATTATATATACCTGTATAGCCAAACAGTTTATCTTGTGGCTTTAAGGGTTCAGATTTTAACACTCTTTCTTTGAGGTTGTCATGGTGTTATACTTGTGAAATAAAAGGGAAATGGTTGTTATTTACTCTTTTCTCCTCTTCTTATATTTATGTCTTTTGAGAGCAGTACAAATATTTTAATTTGGGAAACGTATATTATATGTATATATTTTGTAAACTAGATGGTCCAAAAACATTAAGTACGAAAAACTAAAATCGCAATCAACAATTACTGTATGGCCTTTAATTCTACGACTAATACTAAACTTAACCAATAGTGGTAAGTTGTTGGTAGGGGCCTAAGACTACAGCAAATAAAGGCTATATGGGAAAAGGTCAAATGTATCAATTGACCATTTCATTCTCAACGAAGATTTTTGAACCCTACACTCCTGACTCAGACGTGACAATCATTGAACATAGTTGATGAACTGTAACATCAATGTGATAAGAAATTTTAGACTATAACATCAACGTGATACGAACTATTGGACTAATATCAATATGATATGAAATACTAGACTATTACATCAATGGGAAATGTAATATTAGACTATAACATCAATATGATACGAAATATTAGACTATTAACATCAATGCGATATGAAATTTTAGACTATAACATCAATGTGATATGAAATATCAGACTACAACATCAATGTGATATGAAATTTACATGGCAAGTGCATGGAATATTTTGACATTTACTAGGGCTAAAAAAAGAGTAAAGACATAAAGTCACCACTGAATTTGTTTCGAATTTTAAAAAAGACACCTTAACTTTGCGGGCGTCCTATTACCCCACAAAAGTATTGATTATCTTTGTAAAAGGACCATTTTGACTCATTTTCTCACTATGTTTGTGACCACGCACATGACGCGCGTGAAGGTCATTTTTTGCTGTAAAAAACCAATTGAAAAGTGTCACATTTCAATTATTTTCTTTATTAATTATTTATCTAATCATTTTTTTTATTTTAGTTAAAACGGGACCAAAGGTCCACTTTATTTCAACTGGAGACAGGACCAATTTGACTTTTTTTCAAAAACCCATAAAAATTCATGTATTAATTTTTTTTACCTTTATTAGTAATAGTTTTTATTTTTTCAAATATTTTTTCTCATCTTTCCTACCATCATTAGCTTATACGTATTTCTTGGGGCATCCATGTCTTCCTTCATTTTTTTTCCTTTTTTTCTTTTTCGTCTTATGGTCATTGTTTTTTTTAAAAAAAACTAGTGTTGTTGTGTTCATTCTTTTTTTTTTTGAATAACAAATTAGTTTAGTAATTTTTTCCTCCTACAAATCAAAATTGGGATTTTGGAGCAATGAAACTATGGAAAACTTGATTTGGGAGTAAGGAGTTGGAGAAGGTGATGATTTAAATTTTAGATTTTGACTTGGTGATAGTTTGAGTATTTGGATTTTGATTATTTGACGGTGTTTATTTTCATAAATAAATTAATTGATGGTAGTTTAACAAATAATTGATAGTGCTACTACGAAATCAGTCGCGCCACAGCGGGATTGATGATTGTTGCAAGCTTGCAGCGATGATGAAGGAATGGCTACTTGAAGAACACAAGTTGAGGTGAAGAAGAAACAGAAAAAGAAAAAGAAAAAAGCAAAGAAATCAAATAAAAATAATTAAAAATTACTTTTAACACGTGTCAAGTAACTATTAGTGCGTGACTTACAAATATTTTTGTATAAGTGGTATTGGGTGAAAAATGGGGTATACATACTATTTTGAAGTTGTTCAATGGGGTAATAGGACACCCGCAAAGTTAAAGTGTCTTTTTGAAAATTCGGGACAACTTTAATGGTTACTTTATGTCTTTTCTCCTAAAAAAATTAGATTACTAAGCAATGGATTCTTGACAAATTGTTACCGCTTGATTGTTTCTGAAAAGATTATACAACTCTTTGTGATGATAAAGATAGCAAGCAAAATGACTCTAGCACCACTGTTATAAACAAACTCAGTAATGAAAACATAAATAGTATGAATTTTATTACATAAACTCAAAACTTATATCAAAATATGACTTTACGCCAGTAATTTTATTGAGTACCCCTTGACTGGGCGTGAAGATGCTTATGGTTCTTAGTTTCTCCAAAATTTATCATATGAAAATCACTAAGAAACTGTCTACTTGGGGTGTCCCAAAAGAAAACCACCAGCAAATTAGACCACACTGCCTCTGGCATGCTCGCAAAAGCAGAGCCACAGTAAGCAAAAAGATAATTGACCAGTATAGAACTACTTATTTTTTACATGAGCCATAAATTAGCTTTCGGCATTCTTTCTGACCAGGAATTTCGTTCTTACATTAAAAAGAAAAACTAGATAGACCACCTTTGACTATAAAGTTGACACTATAAGAAGGTCTGAAGTCTAGCATGAGGAAAAACTGCAATCAAACATATTCTAAGGTGGGGTATCCCAGGATTAAGTTTGGTAAATTTATATCTTTAACCAAACAAAGTAAAAATTTAATACCAAGATATCCCACCTTCCAAGTGGTATAAATTAGTCCAACAATTATAATCCTGAGATACTTTAGTCAGGAACCAAACAACCCCTCTATATTAGGGGTCGAGGATTAGCCTACTTCCATCATCATGGGACAAAAGATGTAAAGCAGATTAGTTAGTAGGATCATGTGCGCAAAACGAAGGTGCCACAGAAGCTCCAGCTTATTCAATTTTGACTGCGGGTTTACCTAAGACCTAGTTGTCAGCCTAGGACAAAGGGCCAAACCTCAGTTAGATCTTCAGTGCAATAGTACTTCACCTATGTCAAGGTTCTATTTGAAACCTTCCAAGTCTCAAACTCAGCACATTTTAACATACATGAACTGGCATTTCGATGCCCACCGCCACCAAATGCCTGCAAATTCCCAAGAAATATATTATACATGACTGCAAACTGTATTTTTTTACTCATCGAAAGACGTGAAAAGTAAACAAAGCAAGAACCTGGGAGATAGATGTCGTATCTTCATCACCAATGCTCCTCAGGCTAACCTTTAACATTTCATTGTTTTCAAGCTCAGGTACCTGGGAGATAGATGTCGTATCTTCATCACCAATGCTCCTCAGGCTAACCTTTAACATTTCATTGTTTTCAAGCTCAGGTACCTTATAAACAATAGCTCCAATACCCCTGACATACATCCAACAAGAACAATGAAGAACTATTTCTACAAGCATTCAGCAAGTGATAAAATAAGATATTACTGACATTTTACTAGCTATATCTTGAAGCTTCGTGAAATGACATGGTTGTCAGAACTTCTATAAAGTTATATTCTACTTCCATCAAATTCAAAGACATATTTCAAGGAGAAACTATGACTAAAAATTGTGGTGTCTGGGTTAACTTGCATGCACAGAGACTAAAAATTGTGATGTCAGGCTTTGTCACTCACCTATACCACATGTAATTAGTAATCAAGTATTGGTTGCCATATTACACTAAAAACATGCTTACTGTTGCATTGGAAGTCTTAGGTGTAATGAAGAAATTTTTAACAGTAATGATGTTGAACAAGGAGAATTCTAAACTTCACTCTTACAATTCTTGTAATTTCCCTTTCTCCTACTATCCAGCACACTAAGACAATATTCTTACATAAGTCCGTATTGTTTTTTACCATCTCCCTTTTTTCTGACAAGGGTAGTGTCCAGACAAGCTTTGCGCACTTCGAATATTCCACCTAGAAACCAACACAGGGGCTGATGTACTGGGAAACTCCACCCACCAATGCATAGGTAGATGGGAAGAAATCACCTAGTGTTCTTTGTTTATGGTTGGATTTGAATCCTGGTCTCTCTCCAAGGTTTGCACCCACTTCATTCCACTAGGCCACCCCGTTGGCACAACATGATATATAGAGAGAGCCAGAGCCAAAAGCAGGGCTTCTGACCATCCCCATAATTACAGCATTCTAGAACCTCAGCAAAAAATAATTTGCAGTATGCTTTGTCAACAGCATCAACTCAATTTTTTTTATCAGGAATGTATCACAAGACACAGGGAGATAATAGGAAAGAAGGAAAAAATAAAGAAATAATGCATTGATGCACACAAGAAGCGGGGAAGTACAAACCTCAACTTCATATTACGACTTTTGACTGCCAACTGGTTCCCAAGCTCACTTCTTAACTCAGGCAAAGAATCTGCATTAACTGCCTACAGGAAAGATTGAACCATCTTGTCATTCTCAAATTCTCTGAGCCATATGAAAATGGTTTATAAATTTAGTCTAGAGGAAATATTGCACAAAACAGTAACATCTGGTTGCTGACAATTACTGAGTATAAGCATTGTTAAAATAAGTGAAACTAGAGGAGGACCCACTTAGAAAGAATTCATGTATCAGTAAGGCATAGCTTGTTGCATTTTCTGGATGGAAATAGTAGGAACTAAATCTTTAAGGTACAGTTACAGAGTTTTTTTTGTCAGCCATAAATACTGAGGGTACATACACTATTTATCTTTCAAAGAACTAGTGAAGAAAGTGGTGCACAGAGCATTTTCAGATAAACGGCCTATATAGTTGTTGGGGGCATCCTATAAAATTGGAAATGTAAACAGCCTCCATAAAAGAGATACATGCTATCCATGCTCGTGAATGTATCAAAATAAATGACTTCATCCCCGAGCACACCTTTGAATTGTTAGATTCACATAGCTTGTATGGTCAGGAGCTTTCAGTAGTCAAGGCACCACTCAGCGAAATTGACAAATGAATGGCACTTAGGGATTCATGACACAAGTGGGATAAACACCTAACAGGAGTTTCCAGCAGTAAATAGAAGCAATCTAGAATGCAACCTACTCAACCACAAACCATATAGTAAGTATGATGACTATAACTTATAAGGCATAAAATAGCAACCTCACATAGTTATTACAGACCTTGTCTTATTTCTAACAAACTAACTCTGCCATGTATTTGCTCTGAGTGAAGCACATAATCTCCAGTGAGCCAACAGATCACGCAAAATGTATAGAAGATATTTCTTTCTCAGGCAAATCTCAGCAAGCAGCAGAGCACGTGCTCTAGCCTCACACAAATATATTGCACATTTTTTACGCACTCAATGATTTAGCACATTCTCTATCTGCTAGACCTCACACAGTAATGGTAACAAAACTTTTCGTATCACTCAGGAAAATGTACATGTGAACATGTCTGTTGGTACACTTCAAACAAAGGGAGGCAGTGGTCAGGCAGGCAGCCTAAGGTCACTTCCAGGGAATGATGCTACAGTAGAATATTACCATGGCACAATTGTGGTCTCCAGCATGAAGTTAACACTATTTAGGAACTTTATTGACAGGTTAAACAGACGGAAGAGACATTCCAAGAAATATCAGATCTACTACATCAAACCTTTGAATGGGTTGACACTAACAAACCACATCTCTCCAGTATTATAAATCTGACTACTGCAATAAAGTAAAACATTAAGCGGCAACTTCACATCATCAAACAGAATTTATGCCATTTCTGTGAAACTGCAACCCACTTGTGGGATTACACTAAGTATGTTGTTGTTTCTGTGAAACTGCAAATGTTGCAGAGAACTAATTTAGTCAGAGTCAGCTAGATGACCAAAAATGCGAAGGAGAGGGTATGTCCTTCATGTAGACATCTATAAGCTTGATTTATTAACACTGCAATTTATTTGTTTTTGCCTTCTGTAATTTGTTTGAAGATTGAAGATCCCAGAAGGATAAGTCCTTTTATTGGGTAGTGGTCCACAGTCCATCTCATCAAGGAATTAGGATAGTATAAGGGGAATGGAGATGGGAGTCTGGTCATATATGCTACTCCATTCCAAAGACTATGAGACCATAAACCACATAAATTCTGCATGGTGAGCTTGCTCATCCTTAAACTAAGGGTGTCACCCAATTAAGATATGGAAAATCTCTTGAGGAATAAGAGGTATTTGAAAAGATGGATCATTAACCTAAAGAGTCAAATATAGATATCTGAATGACCACTCATACAAGAGGAACCAGCCTAATCTTCTGACTATCATGAATTTGACATCTTGTTAATTCCAAGAGTATGATCTGGAAAAGAGCAGGTTTGTGCTTGTATGATATAAGGAAAAAATATAAGTACCAGAAAACAAAAGATCACCGGTTTGTTGTTTACAAGCATCTAACTTCAGTCACAATTTGAAGAGTATACTCCTGAAAGAGTTGTCCTGATGCGAAACCAAGAAGTAAAAGACACATAAACCTACTCATAGAAGCTTGAAAATTTGGAGGGAAACACATTATATATTGTTCAATAGCTCAGTCACGGCTCACCTCCTCACAAAGAAATAGCCGGACATCCCAAGATATTCAAATGTAGAACCATCTCTGAGAACTTCCCACTTATATCTTTCATTTGAAAGCTTAAATTCCAATTACAAGTGAAGGCAGCCAGTTAGTCTTTGGCTCATTGACAACTTCCAGAAAGTGACCAAGCACTGTAAAGATTATCTCACGAGCTCTAACACCATGACAGGGGCATCGTGCGTTATAAGAATAGTAATATCACTGGCATTTGTGCGTTCATCATTGTTTTAGAAGGATTAAAAGCCGGGTGTAAGTCCTTCAGCTATCAATAGTTTTTCCATAAGCATTGGGAGTTTGCACATAACACACATAATTCTAATGTTTGCTCAGTTGTTAATCCATGCACAAAGACCTTGGGAATTTGCACATATCACATGTAATTCTAATGTTTGCTCAGTTCCTTATCCATGCACGAAGAGCAAGCCATAAAGCCTAGCATGTATTCACCAAAGTCGCTCATTGCTATAAATTACAGTTACTTGATTATATGCATATGATGGAACATTCCCTATTTAACAACTAAAAGTTCATTAAGGAAAACTTCCATATTCACAAGATGAAGAAGTCTTGGAACTTACCAGGCAACAACCAAATGCTCCAGCTCCAAGTGCTATCTCAAATGACTGCTCAAGGACCTCATCTATATGTTTCTGTTTGTGGGACAAGCTTATCTTTCCTTGCTCTACAACAGATTTTAGATCCAAAGCAAGCAACTGCAGAAAAGGAAATCATTATGAGGCGTAGCGGACAACCTCCAAGACACAAAAAGTAAAAGTTGGCAATAACAAATTGCTTAGATTATGTTCAAGTATATGAATGTGGTGCATGTGACCGGGATTCAAATAATTAATGAATCTGCTGAGCTTTGCACCAATTGTCCCAAACTTCTAAGCCTCTCAGGTTAATTATGGAAGCAAAGAAGGTCAGAGCAATACCAGTTTGCTGCTTCAGTTCCTTCAGTGGATCTAATTCTGCTACGTTATGTAACTAACAGTTTTTTATTCATAAAACCTATTCAACCACGGGTGTATAGTCTATTCATGAATACATCAATCCAGGAAATAGACAGTTTAATTTTGGGTAGTGACTTCATCATTTGCATGCATAGTATCTTCCCTTGGCAGAATTCACAGTCACTAAGAGTCTTAATTAGTTGGGCTTGTAACCACTTCAATAACAAAACAGTTGCATGATAGTAAATAAAACGGCAAGTAGAGACCACCTGTTGAAACAAGGAGGGGTTCAAATTGACATCATATTCAATATGGCGATCATCCAACCCACTGCTGAATGCTTTACTGTCTGGGAGTTTCCATCTCCACAAATCTCTGTCCTCTATATATTCAAATAATCTCCTTACTCTGTCAAATTCACCAATCTTTAGTGCATTGCTGTCAGCAGCTTCATTATTGTTTCCGGTTATGAGCTTCTCCTTGAAATAATCATAAGCAATAGTAGCCCCACTTCTATCCATGTCGATCACTTTGCTCACATTTTCAGTCACAGATGTCCCTCCACCTAACAGCTCTTTTGCAGTCTTATGATGGTCCAATACAACAACACTGATGATAGAATCCCCAAAAAGATAAAAAGCAATGAGTATAGAAACCCTAAGCATGTGGTTTCATTAAGTTCTCGAACACATACAAAATTACAAACATTTTTGCACAAAAAGATATGAACTTTAGCACCCCAAGGATGTGGCCTAGTGGTTGAGAGCCGTGAGATCTCGGGTTCAAATCCGAGAAGAGACAAAAATACTAGGTGATTCTTCCCATCTGTCCTAGCCATGGTGCACACAATTATCTGTGTTATCATGTGGAATTAATTGAGGTTCGCAAAATCCCACCCCCACCCGGACACCATGGTCATAAAAAAAAGATATGAACTTCAAACCCACCACCCACCCATCCAAAAAACAAAAAAAAAGACAATAGAAAGGGCATCAAACTAGAAAGAGACGATGAAAATCAATTACTACCATTTAGCAACAAACTGCCATTGAAAATATAGAGAATCAAGAATCTTTGAACAATGCAAGTTCTCAATCAAAGTGAATCCTAAACATTAATGAACTAAACATAAACCCCAATATTCTGAAACAAAGAAAGACAATAAGAAGTTACCGTTCAACTTTTGACTTGAGTTGCTGAACAAAACCAGATGGACCCACAAAATCCAAGAGGTAAACATGATCAATTTGATTAAGAGGAAGGTCCTCCACCCTATAAACCGAAAAAAAAAATGATTCCTTTAAAAGCGACTAAAGAAAAGGAAACAAATAGCTGAGTGGAAGAACCAATATACCTGATTGGAGAGTAAACAGTGTTGGGGAAGTAAAGAGGAATTATACGTAGAGAAGAAAAATAAAGATGAGCAGCCAAAGCGGCAAAAGCTCCATCAGGGCATGGGTAATGGTAAAGAATTGCCGGTTTCTTCATCACTTTTGTTGCTTCGTTACAGGTAAAGCCGACTGCTCTTGTTACAGAATCTAGTCTACAACTAAACTTAAACTTTCTGAAGTATATGAAGGAAAACATATTATATTTGTGTCGTATATCAAAATATTTCTTATTATTGATGTTTCCCATTTGGGTGGGCTTTCGGTTATTCGGTTCGATTTTATCAAACTTTGATTCAGTTTTACGGTTTTCGATTTTAGAAAAGTGTACACCGTATATTAAACCAAATTAATTCGGTTCAATTCAATTTAGTTCGGTGTTTTAAAATCGTTTTTTCGGTGTAAATAAAAAATAAAATTAGGATAAAATATAAGATACTTAAAAATTCGAAATTATGTTAAAGAATGATGAGTATTACCGTGGAACACTTATTGTGCTAACTAAAAGACTATATTTATCTTTATCAAGAACATTGTGTCTGCAACAATTTATCGAGAAAACAAGTATGAAGATGGTTCCTTTACATAATGTACATTGGTAGAAATATGTTTGAGTTTCTCTTGGAAATTAATATTTCAAGTTAACTATTGAATTGTACATTTGGTGTTACTTTGATTTGTTCATGAATAATTTAATTGTTGATTGAATTTTTAATTTTTAGTTAAGAGATGCCCATATATATATATATAAAATTAAATAAAAGTTCGGTTTTTCGGTGCACCGAAATTTTGAGACCCTTACACCGAACACCAAACCGAACTTTCGAAAAAATAATACCGACATTGAACCGGAAAACCGAAGAACCAAAATAGTTCGATTCGATTCGTTTTTATGTTTTCCGGTATTTACGTCCACCCCAATTTCCCATAAAAAAGAAGTGGTAAAAGTTTAATTATCATATGTAATAGGTTAATTTATGCTTCATTTTTCTGGGCTTAAAACATTTGTGTGATTAGTTTACTAAATTAACTAGAGATAACTATGGTGTCACTCATAAAGTTACTTTTAATAATTTACTCAATATTTTCTATACTTATCTAAGTTAGCCCAAAAGCTTAAGGGCTCTTGGGGTTGTTATGGGACTATAATTTTCGCGTCTTGATCTTTAAAAAAAATTCAAACCAAGAGTTAAATGATAGATCTTGACGATATGAATCCTAAGAAGTAAGAGTTGTCTCAAAATTTTATTTATAACTCTAGTAAATTACAAATTACATACGCAATTACTCTAGCAAAATTTCAAAAGTGTAACTCATTTTTCAAAATATTTCCTAATCAAATTTTATTTCCTAATATCTCATATCTTGGGGATGATAGGACATCACTAGATCGACCTCTCCATTATTTTTTAGAAGATTATGTATTCCCGTTTGAGAGAAATCAACTGACAATGTTTGATGACATTTCAATTTGCATAGTAATATATAAACACGTATATTACTATATATCGATATATAAATACCTCTTATAATTTCATATAATACTATATATATTGGTATATGATATCATATATCAAGTTTTAAAACATTTAGAAAAAAGAAATATAAAAGTTTTGTATATTTTTTATATATCAAATGTATATTATTATATACCGAATTATATTTTGGCTAAAGATTAATATAAATTTTGGACTAACAATATAAATTAGGTAACTATATTTTTATGAAAAACATGTCATTTACTTAGTCAAAGAGCTCACAAATTTTCTTTTTATTATGGTTATTTCAAAACAAGCGAAAAAAGAGTTAAATTTACTCTTAAATTATTTGAAATAAGACAATTTTACCCACCCCACCCCTTGTTCTGGAAAGGGTTGAAAAATGTATTAACATAAGAAATAATGCTCAATAATACTCAAAAGTGTATAGGTAATTATTGTATTAGTTATGCTTGTATTATTTATTCATTATTTGGTTTGGGGTATTAAAAATATTATGCATTGAATAAGAATATTTATTTAAAAAAATATCATCAACAATTATGGTGGTAAAGATGTAAATGTACTTTTGAGGGGTAATTGAGTCTTTAACCATGCATTAGCATGTATTAAATCCGTTTGCATTATTACCACCTAGAAATCCATGATAATAGTAATACACCCCTCAATACATAATAGAGTGTATAACTAATGCTTGCATTAGATATACATAGCATGAAAAAATGGATCAAACAAGGAATTACCAAAATTAATACATGCATTATTTTTACTAATACACTCTACCAAATGACCCCTAGTGTAGAGGCTTTGCATTTTAATAATAAAAAATGATGATATACAACTTCTTCCCCTCACACATTAGGTATGATAAGTTCTATATAACTACCTAAAAATCATTTTTATAATAATAATAATAATAATAAATCTTATTTACTAATTTTGACAATTATTCCATTGAACTTATATTTTGGTAACTAAATTCATTGTATCGTACCCGAACTACTAAACTTTTATCTTCAGGTATTACATGCCTTGAGCTTAATTTCTTTTGCCTTTAAAGTTTAAACATGATTTGTGTCACTATACTTATGTCTCACATAATTAATGCTTTAAGCATAATTTATTCGAAAAATTACATATAATAGCAAACTATTAATTCAAATTAAATGTTATAAATATAGTTTGATTTAATTGTACCACATAGCAAACTGTTGCTATTTCGCCTCTCTCCTAGTGAATCTCGCTCGCCACTCTCGTTCTCTTTCTTGCCTCTCTCGCTTTTTATACAAACGCAAATGTATAAAATGCGTTTGTGTTTGTATAAAGCGAGAGAAAATTGTATATATACATATATTTTCATTCCTTCTCCCAAATCTCACTCGCCAGTCTCTCCCTCGCCTCTCTCGCTTATACAAACAGGAATGTATAAATTGCGTTTCTGTTTGTATAAAGCGAGAGAAAATTATATATATATATATATATAT
>JAJOOR010012554.1:0-14123 GCA_036250505.1 Solanum acaule
TTTCAAGTATTGTTAACTTGATTTGATCTATGTAGTCATTTGGAACCCTCAAAAAGTCGGTCAACGATTCGTCATTATAGATAATCCACTCTCCAAAATTTACTTGTCCTTGTGATAAAAATGAAGTAGAGTATTTTCCGACTATAATCAAATTATAATCAGTACTGTTTATACCCATTCTTTTATAAATTGATGAAAGAAATTTATGCTATCGGACATTAATTGAATATTTAGCATTGTGTTTGGGAGGACAATTATAATAAACGGTATTTTCGTCATGTATAATTTCGCCATCCCAATAAATCGAAACTCTAACTTTTGGTTTAGAAGACATTTTTTTTTGAGATTGAAATGAACATTTATAGAAGACTTTATGTTGTAGGTGCTATCAACTACGCCCTCCTTAAATAGAGATTGGAGGATTTTTCAGAATAAAAAATATAAAAATACATAGTGTAATAATTTTTTCTGTTTTTATGATATGTCAAATCAATATAATTGTATGACAAACATTGCAAAAGCTTCATAAAGAGATAAAAACGTGAAAAATATTCCTCTTTGTAAAACATAATTTTTTTTTCCACTTTATAAAGTGTAAGAAAAAGTTCCACTTTACAAAGTGTATGAAAAACTTACACTTTATAAAGTATAAGCAATAGTTTCATTTTATAAAGTGTAGGAAATAGTTCCATTATATATTAAAATATACACGTTATGAGACTAACAGAAAACGTTTAGAATATTAGATAAAGTGGAATTTTTTCTTCCACTAAGCCTATTTTAGTTACTTACTAAAGTAGTGGCTTATTTTGGTCACTTTTATGTTTTTGTGGCTTATTTAGGTTCCCAACTCCCCAACAACCAACAATAATTGGCTCAACATTCTTAATACCTAGCTGCTCACTTAATTGGGGACCCTTTGAAATCGAAACAGACTCCACTGAGGTTTTACAATTTCTTGATCATGCCCTTCCACCATATGAATGTATTATCCTTCAATGCAGGTCACTGTTGAAGAAGATGCAGAATCCACTGGTTCGACATAGCTTTTTCAGACAGGGTAACTACGTAGCAGATATACCAGCTAAGCAAGAATCCAGGCTGACAATCTATGACAAAGCTATCTTTTTGCAATCTCCACATGAATATATCAAAGACCAACTTGCTAAAGACAAGAACGGAGATATTTCTACTAGACTAATTAGGCCATTTATGTGTAATAAGTTAGCCCTGTTTGGTAACCTTGCTGAAACTACTAGCCCTTCTAGGGAATATGTTCTAGCTAACTCTTTTGTAATTTCGTAGTATATATATATTATCATTTTACCAAAATAAATAAATAATGTTCTTGCTTTGGAGAAAGAATACATCAAAGAAGAGTATTAATGAGAGGTGATGAGCTTGTTTAAAAGAGAAGAAACAAAAAGAGGTGTTGACAGTGATAATGAAAAAATTGGGGAAAGATAATAGAAAAAAGACGGGTGTAGAAGTGGTGATAGATTGATGGTGTGGCGGAGGAAATGGTGGCAAAGAGACAAGAAAGAAGAACAAATATTTTAAAAAAAATATAATTAATTAAATGCTCTCACGCGCCCATTCGAGGTGAACTATAGTGAAAAGTGTTTAAGTGATTCAAATTCAAAGTGTTAGAGGTGTTAAATAAGTACAAATTTTAGTTGAATTGTCCAAGTACAATATGCTCAATTTTAAGTGATCGTCGATGACTTAAGCAAAAAATAAATAGATTGTCCAGTACTATTCATTTTTACTTTTCACTCTTACTATTCACTTTTATTATACGTTACTTGTCCATTACAAGAGAAAATATGAATTTTAGTAAAAATAAAATATGATCAAGATATTAATGTGAGAGAAAGTACCAAGTAGGATTTAAAAAAAATATATTTCCTTAGCTACAATTTTAAAATATTTAAAATAATTTTATTTTTGTATCTTTTGTTATCATTTATTATTTCATCTTAGTATCAGAGCAAGAGATCTTACGGATCATTTAAGATTTAATCGTGATAAATATTAAAACAATTTTAGTATTTTATATTATTCATATTAAACAATTAATAGGATCTGTAATCTATGTAATATGTTATGATAGCAAGTGTTAAATTAATCGAGAAATACAATCACAATAATCACATAGCTTAAGAACACCTTTAATATTGTGAAATACGTGACCATAAGGTGTGTAACTTTATCTCCCATAACAACGCGCAATTGAAGACATACTAGATTAAGCTTTTTTCTTGTGTAAATTCATTTGCAATTAATCACCTTTTGACCTTTAGGAAGTTGTGTGAATTCCCACGCATCATTACTATTCATGAACTTCATCTCTTTAAATATGATATCAAGCTAGTAAGGGTTTGGGGATTTATCTAAATCTCCTTTAACGGTAAATTATATTGTTTATGCATAATTAAAATTACTTTTTAAGGTATAAATAATATATGTCGAATTCCCCTTTGTTGAAGAAAAAGTACAGAGAAATTTGAAAATAATAAAAAAGAGAAGGAAAACTGCGACTGCGTTTAATTTCAAATTAATTGGAAGTACAGAAATAACAAAATATGCCCACATGATATATAAACTAAGAGACAAACAACTAATCCTAAAATATAGGTCCTGTAACCCACTATGACACTTAATCAACAACACTAATAAAACTTGAGTAAAAATAGGAAACTACTTAACAAAGAACCAACGACTAGTTCTATTAAACTATATATCTATGTCCCAATTCAGTCAATCATTTTGAATCACTCTTTAACATTCCCTCTTGATTCAAAACTACAGACACCAAACAATCCTCTGAAATAGCAGAATTTTTCCTTCGATAAAGCCTTTGTCAATACATCAGCTAACTGCTATTATGTGCTGCAATATTCCAATAATATTTCCTCCTTTGCTACCAAATCACGAATAAAATGATAACGAATATCAATATGCTTTGTCCTGCTGTGGAATGATGGGTTCTTTGTCATGGAGATAGTTGCTTTATTGTCGCAAAATATCTCTGTTACTCCTCTCTGCTCTTGTTGAAGATCAGCTAACACTCTCCTTAGCCAGACAGCTTGACAAGCTGCTGAAGTTGTTGCAAGGTACTCATCTTCTGAAGTTGACAATAATGTCGTAGCTTGCTTCTTTGAACTCCAAGTCATTAGTCACCACACCTGAACCTAGAGTGAAAATATTCGCCGAAACACTCCGTTTATCGTCCAATGAACTTACTGTAATGACCCTCCAGGTCATTTCTGTGTCTTGCCTTCTGTGTGCCGTTTAGAGCGTTCCTGTAGCGACCTCAAGTCATTTATGACTTTCCAATTCATTTATGACTTGCCAAGTCATTTATGACTTGCTGGGACTGACAGTCCGGTCACCTGGTTGTTTGTTTGGTTTTGGTGCGAGTTTTTGTGTTTTAGAGCTTATGAACCTTGAACGATCATTTTCGATCAAAAGTTCAAGAAGATGACATCGGAATTCAATTCTGACGATTCCATCAGCTCCGGAAGGGTCATTTTAGGCTGGTAGCATGGTTGGCATGACTCCCGACGTTTTTAGTGTGAGTCGATGCGATTAGACGTTTTAATTATAAGTTTAAGCCTAAGTTTGACTTTGGTCAATTCTCTGAGTAAACGCGCTCGAATGAGAATTCCATCAGCGCGGTTAGCTCTGGAATGTCGAGTTTGGTCTAGATTGACCCTTCTTTTCTGTGCCGAGGTTTTCGATATCTTTTCGAGCCCTTTTGTGGTTTTTGACATAAAATGAATTTTGGAAGTGGGACCCACTTTTTATCGAGATGACCTCTGATGGAAATTTTGACAGCGCCGTTGAGTCTGAAATATCAAATTTGGTATGGTTGCATATCTCATTTGCGTGCACGGGGTTTCGAACGAATTCGGAGCACCCCGTCGGAGTTTTTAGTTTTTGGAAAATTGCAGAAAATCTGCTATAAATGCAGAAAAACAGCAACATTTTTCAAACCTTAAAACCCTCATAACTCTCTCATCTTTTGTCTGAATTAGGCGATTCGAAGTGCGGGAGCTTTGTTTTTTCCGTTGCTTTGCTGTAGAGTGTTCGGAAGTTATTGGGTGCACGCAGTTCGAGGTAATTTCGCGATTAGCCTGACTGTAGTACCTTTTTCGAGCCTTTGATTTTGGCATTCTTGTTTAGGTCATATCTCTTTCATTTTAGCTCGGTTTTGGGTGATTTAAAGTCCCACGTATTGGGAATTGTGGTGGCTTCGTCGTAGAGTGTTCAAAGAGTGCTGGACACCTTTCGATTCTAGTTTATTCTGAGTTTAGACTGTTGTTGTAGGTTTTCTTTTAGTTGATTAAAGTGTGGTTTCTTGCTTGTTGGTTTTGCTGTGTTTTGAGCCTCGAATTGTGTTCCATTTTGGAACACAAGTTTGGGGTGCTGTTTAGGGTCTCTTGTCGGAGTCAAATTCGGACAGTTCGGTGTGGGTCCCACGATTCCCGTTTTGACTCCAAAATTGACCCGGCTCCGTTTGTTGTGATTTTGGTGTCTAAACGACCGTACTAACGTTGTGATCCTATATTTTATATAGTGACAGCGATCAAAGGTCGCTCAGGAAGGAAAAGCTCTGGTAAAGTGATTTGGAGCGCGCACGGTCAGCCTTAAGGTAGGCTACGACTTCCTTTCTTTTATATTGAGCTTAATTGTGTAAACGCATGTCGATTGGAATGAATTGTGGGTGGGTACCAGTTTCCTACCTTACTTTAATTAGATACCTCATGTTAGGATCGATTGACCATATTTCAGGTATAGTATTATGTTAACCGGTTTAGTAGAGTTGCATGCTTATGTGCTAAATGCTATTGTATGCTTGTGTGCTATATATTTTATGCCTTGTTCATCCTTAACCGTAAGCATGCTGTCCTTAGTCTAGGTTAGGCTAGCATTGCCTTAGACTTATGACCCGTGTGGGCTGGATAGCCTTGACTTTCTGCCGACGTCGTTCGGATGACTTAGCTCCTTGTAGACTGGAGTAGCAAACTTGAGTCTGATAGTTTGAGCCTTAGATTAGGCGTTATCGCTGCTTGCTGCACGTCTGTATCTTCTCCCTCTCATTCTGCGGTTCCGACGCATTCTCGAAGGTTTGGCGCATCACTAGAGGCGTGGGGTTGAAATGGTATAGGCTTGGAGCCTTTTCTGTGATTTCTTAGAGTGGACGGCGTTCCACGGTGGTTGTTGTTGGATTGGATCCTATTGGAGATACCATCACCCCCGGGGTCGTTCTTTCTAACTAGGCTGGGAACGTATCGCTGGCTGGGTAGATTCGATGATATCGACGACCGTCCCCGGGCATCTCTTTCTAGCTGGGCTGGGAGTGTGCTGCTGGCTGGGTGTCCCCGGGTCGCTCTTTCTAGCTGGGTTGGGAGCTGACTGCATGGTAGGACGACTCGCGATATCTACCTCACTCACGGGTCCCTCTTTCTAGCTGGGCTGGGAGTGGACTGTTTGGTTGGGTGCCTCCTAGGGTCACTCTTTCTAGCTGGGCTGGGAGTGCACTGTTGGCTGGGTGGAGTCTGATGGATTATCTTAGTTACTTTCGGTTGGGAACCCAATTTTCTTCTTTCTCTGTAGACTTGGCTTTTCTGTGTACCTGTCGGGCTTATGGGGGTCCATTCAGGTTTTATTTGAACTTGCGCACGAGTGTACCTTCTGGGCATATGGGGTCTAGTTAGGTTTAGTTTAGTTGTACTTAGTTTGTTTCTGGTTTGCTCGTGTGCTTTCCTTTCATATCCATTTTGACCTCTCTGTGTCTAGATTCTATCATTTCTTATTGTTTTTACCCTTTTTACTCAGTCGGCCTATGATGCCTACTGAGTACCTGGTGTGTTGGTACTAATGCTACGCTCTGCATCTATTTCGTGAAGCAGGTTCCAGTACCAGTTACCAGCGGTGATTAGTTCCAGCCTTCTTTTGCAGCTGTGATTCGGAGACGAGGGCGAGCACTTGGCGTTTTGGGTTTGTTCTGTCTCCTTCTTTTGTTTTAGCTAGTCTTGTTGTCTTTGAGACACGCTCTGGTGTGGTCCACTTTTGGGACTTGTACTCTTTATTAGATAGCTCTGTACTAGTGACTTCAAGGTTCTGAGAGGGATTTCTGTATATATATTTATTTTGGGTTGCTTCCACCTTGTAATTTTGGTTAGATTATTGTTATCGTTAGTTTCTGCCCTTTTGCTCATTGCTTGATGTTCTGGGTCACGGGTTGCCTTACCTATTGGTAGGGTATAGTAGGTGCCATGATGATTCGAGAAATTGGGTCGTGACAAGTTGGTATCAGAGCCTCAGGTTTACCGGTCTCACTTGTACAGAGTTAACATCTAGTAGAGTCTTGCGGATCGGTGCGGAGACGCCCGTAACCTATCTTCGGGAGGCTACAGGATGTCCTTAGAAAGATTTCCTCTTTTGTTTCACTTTCGTGCAGCGTGTGTCTTATTGGTTCCTTGAAATCTCACTTGTTTCAATCTTTCACAGGATAGCCCGCTCGCGAGGTGGCGCGGCCGGGAGTGATGCACCCAGGCCTACAGACAGAGCACCAGCTTGGGGTAGACGCCGACCCCGAGGTTGAGAGAGGGCCGCAACATCAGTCCAGGAGAGAGAAGGATCCAGAGCTAGTAGCAGACCCTTCAGCACTTCGTATACCAGATCAGTCGGTGGGGCCGGGGCCAGCCCAACCGCCACCCGGACTAGTTCTGACTCCAAGTCTCCAGGCCACTATTGCTCAGCTCTTAGGTGTGCTTGGGGGGATGCAACAGCCACCCGCCCCAGTTACACCAGCACTAGTACTGCATGATTAGCCTACAGTGAGGACACCTCAGGTCCAGGTACCACTTGAGGGAGTACAGCCCTTGGCAGCGCACATACCTATGCCGCTTGAGGACCAGAAGATGCTTGGTGTGTTTCTCAGGTTGACACCACCGAGGTTTTCTGGGGCTGTGGGTGTGGATGCCTACGAGTTTCTTACTACTTGCCGTGAGAGGCTTCGCAATTTGGGCCTTGTGGAGTCTAGAGGGGCCGACTTCATTAATTACCAGCTAGATAGGCCAGCCAGGCAGTGGTGGCGCACATTCATTCAGACTAGGCTAGTTGGATCTCCACCGGTATCATGGGGTGAGTTTTCTGAGGCCTTCTTGGCCAAGTTTATTCCTCGTAGCGTCAGAGACCGCCTCAGGGATCTGTTCTGCAGGTTGGAGCAGGGCTCCATGCGGTGGCAGAGTACGAGAATAGGTTCCACGAGCTCTCCCGTCATGCCGATATGATATTACCTACAGAGGAGAAGAGAGTTAGGTGCTTTGTTCGTGGGTTGAGATTGCAGCTTCGGCTTGAGACCCAGTCCTTAATTTTTGTGGGTTGATCTTTTTTAGACGTAGTTGACCATGCTAGTACTATGGAGCATCTTCGTCGCGAGGCCCAAGGGGGCAGCGAGAAGAGGACTAGGCATGAGGGCAGCTACAGTGACTCCCGCCCCCGGTCCGGAGATTATTATGACAGGGCCGGATGATGGTTTCGACAGGGTCAGTCTAGCAGACTTACACATGCCTCTCTTCAGGCATCAGATGGTGGTCGGAGTGAGGCTAGTTCGAGTCAGGGCCGCGAGGTGTTTCAGTCGGGTTCTTCAGGCCATGGTAGTCGTTCTTCTGGGAGTCGCCCTCGACAGGGTTGCTATGAGTGTGGTGAGATGGGTCATTGGGCCAGGGACTGCCCTCAGCATAGTCGGATTGCTCCCGCTCCTTATGTAACTCCCCCAGCTTTACTAGCACCTCCAGCTAGAGGCCGTGGTCAGGGTCAGGACCATAGAGGTGGTCAGCAGGGTATACGGGGTGGTCCCCAAGGAGGCAGGTCAGGTGGTAGGTTTGATGGTCAGGGCAGAGGCAGACATAGCCATTTCTATGCATCTTCTGCGAGGGCGGAGGCTGAGGCATCAGACGACGTGATCACAGCCTTCACAGGTACTATTCTTTTATGCCAGCAGCCCGCCTTGGCTTTATTTGATCCAGGCTCTACTTTTTCGTATGTTTCTGTTTCCTATGCCTCTCGATTGAGTATGATGTCTGAGCCTTTGGTAGCGCTGTTGCGTGTGTCGACCCTCGTGGGTGAGTCTTTAGTAGTGGATCAGGTATTTCGATCTTGCTTAGTTACTATCCAGGGGCGTGACACCCGGGTTGACCTTATATTGCTTGATATGGTTGATTTCGATGTGATTCTGGGCATGGACTGATTATCCCCTTATCGCGCTGTTTTAGGTTGCTTTTCTAAGACCGTTACCTTAGCCATTAATGGTATCCCTCCGATGGTGTGGCAGGGATCTCGTGGTAGCACACCAGTTGGGGTTATCTCTTTTATTCGGGCTAGAAGGCTAGTGGCTAGTGGATGCTTATCATATTTGGCCTATGTGCGTGATGTGAGTAGGGAGGTTCCTCCGGTTGAGTCAAGTCCTGTTGTTCGTGACTTCTTAGATGTGTTTCCTACTGACCTACCTGGCCTACCCCCATAGCGTGATATTGATTTTCCGATTGAGCTTGAGCCAGGTACTCGGCCTATTTCTATTCCGCCATATCGGATGGCTCCTGCAGAGCTCAAGGAGCTCAGTGTTCAGCTTCAGGATCTCTGGGGTAAGGGATTTATCAGACCTAGTGTATCATCTTGGTGTGCTCCTGTTCTTTTTGTTTAGAAGAAGGACGGTACGATGCACATGTGCATTGACTATAGACAGTTGAATAAGGTAACAGTGAAGAATCGATATCCTCTGCCTAGGATTGATGACCTATTTGACCAGCTATAGGGAGCTTCAGTGTTCTCTAAGATTGATTTGAGGTCCGGTTACCACCAGTTGAGGATTAGGGCAGCGGACATCCCTAAGACTGCATTTAGGACCCGTTATGGCCATTATGAGTTCTTGGTGATGTCATTTGGGTTGACTAATGCCCTTGCTGCCTTTATGGACTTGATGACACGCGTGTTCATGCCTTATCTTGATTCCTTCGTCATAGTCTTCATTGATGACATTTTGATATACTCGCGGAGCAGGGGTGATCATGAGCAGCATTTGAGAATTGTGCTCCAGACTTTGAGAGATCAATGGCTTTATGCCAAGTTCTCAAAGTGCCAGTTTTGGTTAGACTCTGTAGCGTTCTTGGGGAATGTTGTATCCAAGGAGGGCATTATGGTAGATTCGGCGAAGATTGAGGCTATTCTTGATTGTGCTAGGCCCACCTCAGTTACTGAGATTCGGAGCTTCGTCGGACTAGTAGGCTACTACAGACGATTTGTGGAGGGTTTCTCTACCTTGGCAGCACCTCTGACCCGGTTGACTCGTGTTGATGTTCCCTTTGTTTGGTTAGAGGAGTGTGAGACGAGCTTTTTAAGGCTCAATGAGTTATTGACCACCGCTCCTATATTGACTCTTCCAGTTGAGGGCGAGGGCTTCACAGTTTATTGTGACGTATCCGGCGTTGGTTTGGGTTGTGTATTGATGTAGCAGGGCCGGGTTATTGCTTATGCGTTGAGGCAACTTAAGATCATGAGCGCAACTACCCCACTCATGACTTAGAGTTGGCGGCGGTAGTTTTTGCTCTTAAGATTTAGAGGCACTACTTTTATGGAGTTCGATGTGAGATCTATACCGATCATAGGAGTCTTCAGTACATCATGAGCCAGAGGGACCTTAATTCGAGGCAACGTCATTGGATTGAGATCCTGAAGGACTATGACCTCTCTATTCTCTATCATCCGGGCAAGGCGAATGTGGTAGCGGACGCCTTGAGCCGAAAGGCGGTGAGTATGGGTAGTCTAGCCTTCTTATCTGTTGAGAAGCGACCCTTGGCTATGGACATTCAGTTCTTAGCCAATAGCATGGTTCGATTGGATATCTCAGATTCTAGACGTGTCTTGGCCCATATGGGAGTTCAGTCTTCCTTGCTTGATAGGATCTGTGGTTGTCAGTTTGAGGATGAGGCCTTGGTGGCCCTTAGAGATTGAGTGTTAGCGGGTGATGGTGGTCAGGCTACCTTAGATCCTGATGGAGTGTTGAGATTCACCGGCCACATCTGTGTTCCGAGAGTTGGAGATTTGATACAGTTGATACTTTCTGAGGGCCATGAGTCTAGATGCTCTATCCATCCGGGCACAGCGAAGATGTAATGTGATTTGAGGCAGCATTACTGGTGGAGTGGCATGAGGAGAGATATTGCTGACTTTGTTTCCCGTTGCTTGTGCTGCCAGCAGGTAAAGGCTGAGCATTTGAGGCCTGGTGGTGAGTTTCAGAGATTACCCATTCCGGAGTGGAAGTGGGAGCGTATCACTATGGACTTCATTGTGGGGTTGCCTCAGACTTCTAGAGGTGTTGACAACATTTGGGTCATTGTTGATCGATTGACCAAGTCAGCACATTTCCATCCTGTTCAGTCTTCATTTAGCGCCGAGAGGTTGGCTCGTATCTACATTCGGGAGGTGGTTCGACTTCATGGGGTGCCAGTTTCTATTATATCAGATCGGGGTTCTCAGTTCATGTCTAGCTTTTGGAGGACCTTTCAGGATGAGTTGGGCACTCGGGTTGACCTTAGCACAGCTTTCCACCCGCAGACGGATGGCCAATCGAAGCATACTATTCAGGTCCTTGAAGATATGCTGCGGGCCTGTGTTATGGACTTTAGAGGTCAGTGAGACCAGTTCTTACCTTTGGCGGAGTTTGCGTACAACAACAACTACCACTCTAGTATTCAGATGGCCCCATTCGAGGCGTTATATGGTAGGCGTTGTCGCTCTCCAGTTGGTTGGTTTGAGTCTACAGAGCCTAGGCTGTGTGGTATAGATTTGCTTCAGGAGGCCCTGGATCAGGTGAGGGTGATTCAGGATAGGCTCAGGACGGCTCAGAGTAGGCATTAGAGTTATGCGGATCGGAGGCGCCGACCTTTGAGATTCTCTGTTGGTGATCGGGTATTCCTCCGTGTGTCGCCCATGAAGGGCGTGATGAGGTTGGGGAGGCGGGGAAAGCTTAGCCCCAGGTACATTGGGCCTTTTGAGATACTCCGGACAATTGGGGAGGTTGCTTATGAGTTGGCCCTACCTCCAACATTTTCAGCCATCCACCCGATTTTCCATGTCTCGATGTTACGGTGATATGTTCCTGAAGAGTCCCATGTGCTCCAGTATGATGCAGTCGAGTTGAATGATCGTTTGACATTTGTAGAGGAGCCACTTGCCATTCTAGCCAGAGATGTGAGAAGATTGCGCTCGAGAGCCATTCCTGTTGTTAAGGTCCGTTGGAGGCATCGTCCAGTCGAGGAGGCTACCTTGGAGATCGAGCAGGAGATGCGAGAGCAGTTTCCCGGCTTGTTTGAGCCTTCAGGTACTTCTTGATCCTTTCTTTCGCGGACGAAAGTCCTTTTTAGTAGTGGATATTATAATGACCCTCCAGGTCATTTCTGTCCTTGCCTTCTGTGCGTCGTTTAGAGCATTCCTGTAGCGACCCCAAGTCATTTATGACTTGTTGGGATTGACAGTTCGGTCACCTGGTCGTTCGTTTGGTCTTGGTGCGAGTTTTTATGTTTTGGAGCTTATGAACCTTGAACGATTATTTTCGATCAAAAGTTCAAGAAGATGAGATCAAAATCCAATTCTGACGATTCCATCAGCTCTGGAAGGGTCATTTTAGGCTAGTAGCATGGTCAGCATGACTCCCGACGTTTTCAGTGTGAGTCGGTGCGATTAGGCGTTTTAACTTTAAGTTTAAGCCTGAGTTTGACTTTGGTCAACATTCTGAGTAAACGCGCTCGGATGAGAATTCCATCAGCGCGGTTAGCTCCGGAATGTCGAGTTTGGTCTAAATTGACTCTTCTTTTGTGTCCCGAGGTTTCCGATATCTTTCCGAGCCCTTTTGTGGTTTGACTTAAAATGGCTTTTGGAAGTGGGACCCACTTTTTATCGAGATGACCTCTGATTGAAATTTTGACTGCGCCGTTGAGTACAGAATATCGAATTTGGTATAGTTGTATATATTGTTTGCGTGCACGGGGTTCCGAATCGGGAGCACCCCGTCGGAGTTTTTAATTTTTGGAAAATTGCAGAAAATCTGCTATAAATG
Organism: Solanum acaule; assembly: GCA_036250505.1. Classification (NCBI taxonomy): domain Eukaryota; kingdom Viridiplantae; phylum Streptophyta; class Magnoliopsida; order Solanales; family Solanaceae; genus Solanum; species Solanum acaule. The sequence goes on from JAJOOR010012554.1 coordinate 12,128, forward strand.
CAGAAAAACAGCAATAGTTTCCAAACCTTAAAACCCTCATAACTCTCTCATCTTTTGTCCGAATTAGGCGATTCGAAGTGCGGGAGCTTAGTTTTTTTGGTGACTTTTCTGCAGAGTGTTCGGAAGTTATTGGGTGCACGTAGTTTGAGGTAATTTCGTGATTAGCCTGACTGCAGTACCTTTTTCGAGCCTTTGTTTTTGGCATTCTTGTTTTGGTCATATCTCTTTCATTTTAGCTCGGTTTTGGGTGATTCGAAATCCCACGTATTGGGAATTGTGGTGGCTTCGTCGTAGAGTGTTCAAAGAGTGCTGGACACCTTTCGATTCTCGTTTATTTCAAGTTTAGACTGTTGCTGTAGGTTTTCTTTTAGTTGATTAAAATGTGGTTTCTTGCTTGTTGGTTTTTGCTGTGTTTTGAGCATCAAATTGTGTTCCATTTTGGAACACAAGTTTGGGGTGCTATTTAGGGTCTCTTGACGGAGTCAAATTCGGACAGTTCGGTGCGGGTCCTATGATTCCCATTTTGACTCCAAAATTGATCCATCTCCGTTTGTTGTGATTTTGGTGTATAAACGACCGTACTAACGTTGTGATCCTATATTTGATAGAGTGACATCGTTCGAAGGTTGTTCGGGAAGGAAAAGCTCCGGTAAAGTGATTTGGAGCGCGCACGGTCAGCCTTAAGGTTGGCTATAACTTCCTTTCTTTTAGATTGAGCTTAATTGTGGAAACGCATGTCGATTGGAATGAATTGTGGGTGGGTACCAGTTTCCTACCTTACTTTGATTAGATACCTCATGTTAGGATCGATTGGCCATATTTCGGGTATAGTATCATGTTAACCTGTTTAGTAGAGTTGCATGCTTATGTGCTAAATGCTATTGTATGCCTTGTTCATCCTTAACCGTAAGCATGATGTCCTTAGTCTAGGTTAGGTTAGCATTGCCTTAGACTTATGACCCGTGTGGGTTGGATAGCCTTGACTTTCTACCGATGTCGTTCGGATGACTTAGCTCCTTGTAGACTGGAGTAGCAAACTTGAGTCTGATAGTTTGAGCCTTAGATTAGGCGTTATCGCTGCTTGCTGTAAGTCTGTATCTTCTCCCTCTCATTCTGCGGTTCTGATGCATTCTCGAAGGTTTGGCCCATCACTAGAGGTGTGGGATTGAAATGGTATAGACTTGGAGTCTTTTTTGTGATTTCTTAGAGTGGACGGCGTTCCACGGTGGTTGTTGTTGGATTGGATCCTATTGGAGATACCATCACCCCCGGGGTCGTTCTTTCTAACTAGGTTGGGAACGTATCGCTGGCTGGGTAGATTCGGTGATATCGACGACCGTTCCCGGGCATCTCTTTCTAGCTGTGCTGCTGGCTGGGTGTCCCCGGGTCGCTCTTTCTAGCTGGGCTGGGAGTTGATTGCATGGTAGGACGACTCGCGATATCTACCTCACTCACGGGTCCCTCTTTTTAGCTGGGCTGGGAGTGGACTGTTTGGTTGGGTGCCTCCTAGGGTCACTCTTTCTAGCTGGGCTGGGAGTGCACTGTTGGCTGGGTGGAGTCTGATGGATTATCTTAGTTACTTTGGGTTGGGAACCCGATTTTCTTCTTTCTCTGTAAACTTGGCTTTTCTGTGTACCTATCGGGCTTATGGGGGTCCATTCAGGTTTTATTTTAACTTGCGCACGAGTGTACCTTCTGGGCATATGGGGTCCAGTTAGGTTTAGTTTAGTTGTACTTAGTTTGTTTCTGGTTTGCTCGTGTGCTTTCTTTTCATATCCGCTTTGACCTCTCTGTGTCTAGATTCTATCATTTCTGATTATTTTTACCCTTTTTACTCAGTCGGCCTATGATGCCTACTGAGTACCTGGTGTGTTGGTACTCATGCTACGCTCTGCATCTATTTCGTGATGCAGGTTCCAGTACCAGTTACCAGCGGTGATTAGTTCCAGCCTTCTTTTGCAGCTGTGATTCGGAGACGAGGGCGAGCACTTGGCGT
>JAJOOR010012555.1:0-13005 GCA_036250505.1 Solanum acaule
GATTTTCCTTCCCCACCTTCTGCATAGCTTCCCTTCACCCTTGGAAGCTTCCTTCATGGCTCCACACACCCACCTTAAATTGTTTTCATCGATTCGAATTCTTCCAACAAACCTCCTACTGCGTTCGCATAGCTTAAACCATCTTACCCGATCTTCACTGATGTCTATAAGTTCAAAAGATTTCTCACCAGCAGTAAAAAAAGTTCTCCCCTCCATCTTGGAGCAGAGAGAAAGAAAAGAGAAGAGAGGAGAGAAAGAGAGAGAGAGAAGAGAGAGAAAGAGGAGAAGAAGAAGGGAAGATTCCGATGATCAAAGGATCACCGAAGACGGGTTCTCCCCTCCATAATGGAGCGGAGAGAGAGAGAGAAGAGAGAGAATATTCTGCTACACATCATGCTTCTCTCCTAGACTATTATTAATAGTAGTAAAATATATATATATAGTATGATGATATGAAATGAGTTTAAATGAAGGCATAGAGATTCATATAGCCAATAATAATTTGTTTGGGACTAAGGTGCAGTTGTTGTTGATGTGGTTATTGGAGTTGTAAGCTTATTGAGTGGCTTTTAATCTGAATCTTGGTATTTTTGAAGTGATTCAGTTTGCCAGAATTTGATTGGCAGTGCCTTAGCCACAAGCTTGATATAGTACAAACAGTGATGCTCTTTCTTTCTTTTTACTCGAGGCTAGTGGTTTGGAGTGTGAGGAGCAGAAAAAGTGACAAGGGCTCATTTCTTCGAGGGTCATCCTCTGGAGATGCTCGGAGGCTAGGAGGGTACCAGTGGCTTACATTAGGGAGATAAAAGGGCATGTATGAGGAGAGCACTTTTCTGTAAAGATGGGATTGCCCCAAGGATCAACTCTTAGCCCGTTTCTATTTGCCTCGGTGATGGATGAATTCACGCAAAGCATTCAAGATGAAGTGCCTTGGTGTATGTTATTTGTAGATGGCATAATATTGATTGATAAGACAAACTTTGGAGTTTAAAGGGTTTAGGTTAAGCAGGACCAATACAGAGGATTTGGTTCAGTGATGCAATGCAAGAGGCAGGCGTGGAAGTGAGGCTTGATACTTAGGCTATCCCCAAGAGATATAGTTTCAAGTATCTTGGGTCTATAATCCAGGGAGTGGAGATATCAACGATGATATCACACATTGTATTGGTGCGGCTTGGATGAAGGAGGCGTGCATTCGGAGTCTTGTGTGATAGAAAAGTACCACCGAAACTTAAAGATAAGTTTTATAGACTGGTTGTTAGACCGACATTGTTGTAAGAAGCACTATATCCTATCAAAGAAGATGAACTTGTGGGTAATATACTGTATGTAAGACTGACAGGCTTCGAATTGAGGCTTTAAAGAAAGAGATAGAGGTTCTCAAGAGCGGATCTTCAAGAGCAAATCCTTCATTTTTGTTTCTATCAGTGAAGAATTTGGCCAATTTCTAGATTCAATTTGACTAAATGATTCGTTAATTATTTGATTACTAATTATTTTGCTTTGTAGCTACGACTCTTATCCTTCCTAAGTGGTTCGTAAGTCTTTCTTAGTTTAGACTTCTAAAGACTGCTACGGCTTCGGTGGGTTCCCTTAACCAAGCCACTGCCTATGAGTCACCGACTCATTCTTCAACAGGCACACGGTCAGAGCCCTGGCTCCTCCCACTCGCTAGTCAAGAACTCCTATGTTCAGAAGATGCATATCACAAAAATGAAGTTGTTGAGGTGGATTGTGGCATACAAGAAGCGATAAGAATAGGATTGAGGATATTCGGGATAAGATGAGAGTGACCTCCGTGGTGGACAAGATGAAGGAGGCGAGATTGAGATGGCTTGGACATATGAAGAGGAGATGTGCAAACACCCAAGTGAGGAGGTGCGAGAGGTTAGTTATAGTAGGTACGAGGAGAGGTAGAGGTAAGCCAAAAAAGTATTGGAGAGAATTGATTAGATAGGACATGACACTACTTCAGATTATTGAGGACATGACCTTAGATAAGAGGGTGTGGAGGATGCATATTAAGGTAGAAGGTTAGTAAATGATGGAGTGTTGTCTTGTTTTCTGAGGATTAGGCTTATTGGTGTTTGTCATTGTACTAGTTGTATTGTTGTAGATCTTGCTTTTGATATCCATCATTGTTTGTTATTTATTGTATTTCGATTATTGCACTATTTTGTTGTTCTTGTTCCTTTATTGTAGGATTTGCACTCCTCCCTTGTTAGTTGCTGTGTTTTCTTATTTTTTGTACTTGGATGCTATATGCTTGAGCGAGGGTCTTTCGAAAACAACCTCTCTACCTCCACGAGGTAGTAGTAAAGTTTGCGTACACTCTACCCTCCTCAGACCCCATTTGTGGGATTCCATTGTGTATGATGATGACGATGATATAATATAGAGAGAGATAAATAACCAAGAACTCGATAGAAATAACATATTAAGCAAATCTTTCAATTCTTAAATTTTAAAGTAATATGCCAGGTACTAGAAATAGATAGTCAATAATCCTCAGAAGTCATAACATGTTAAACAAATGCAAGACCAAATCACAAATGGAGCAACATCCTATCTTCAAACTCTTACGGTGTCATCACGTTATTATTTTGGTCATCAAAGGCTTCTTCAACTAGAGTTCTACTTGAACTTGTAGTTGCTCTTTCTCGCTCCTTGAAGTACTCTCCCATAAATATTCTTCTCAGCACAACTTGTCATAGCAACATGACCATAAGTGAGATTTTCTCCTTCATAAACTTCTTCATCTTCATGATCTTGAGGGGCAACAATTAACTATTCATTTACTTCATCAGTAATGTCCAAACAAATTGGATCAATGGTATTGTGAGTTTTGTAACGACGGCACCAATGTTCTGTTATATTTAACAAACACTAGATCATTGACACGCTTTAGCTCAAGCCTATTCCTCTTTTTAGTATGAATCTGCACATGAGTTGTAGAAAGTAATAAATAGGATTACTTGGGACAATTGAGATACAATTTAAGTTAGTAATAATGTAATGTAGCTTCTCATATGTTCATACACACTTTCTTTCGCATCCGGATGAGCTACAAGATAAACTTTAAACTCTAATAGCAAATTGTTGCAATTTGGAACTTCATGACCAAATAGCATCCATCAATCAACATTAAAAAAATTATTTTTAAAGTTAATTACTGATAGTCCGAATGTCCGAATCCATTCCAAATAGTCCATCTGCTTTCATGTACACACCAAGCTCCTCCCCTATTTTGTCTTGCAAACCTACATGTGGGTCACCTCTCAACACATGCATGATATCTTGGGCAGCCCACACTTCTTTATCTAGAGTCCTTTTATCATGATTTATAAAAAAGAGTCCAGGGTTCAAAAAACTTTTTTATATTCTTTTGGGCTCTATTGATGGATTCAAAAATGTACCCCATTGGTGGGTTTTTCTCCACATCAACCAAATGAAGTACAGTAATCAAAAGGACCATCAACTTTAAGGCCTGAACAGTGTGATTCCAAAAATATGGAGAAATAATAGATCTCACAACTTCTTTCCCATAGCTTCCTTTGCATAGTTACTCTTAGGGGTGGCAATTGGGCGGGTCGGTTTAAATTTGGGCGGGTCAAAATGGGTCAAAATCCAACCCAACCCAAATTTGTTTGGGCCAAAATGGGTTGGGTCAAACCGGGTTAGTGATGGGTCATAACCCAACCCACCCAATTTTTACCAAGTTTTAATAGCTTTATTTGTTATTTTATAAGCTTTTAGTACCTACTAAATTATTATTTTTCTTTATTATAACTATATATAACATATAAAATAAAAATAAAAAAGTTTTTTAAAAATATTTTGACAAGATTTCTCAAAAATCAATTTGGGGTTACATATCAACCCAATTTTTAATGGGTTGAAATGGGTTGGGTTGAGCTAACAAATGGGCGGGTCAATAACCAACCCAAACCTAAATGGGTTGGGTCGGGTTGGGCTTGATTTTGCCACCCCTCATTCCATTCAGGTTCTCAAGTTTTTCTTTTGTAAGTAGAAACTTTGCATAGTCAAGAAAGCTGTTGCAAATCTCGTCTTGGCCAGTTTCTCCAAATTTCTTTGTTTTGTGCATCTCCCCATCATGTTCAACAACAGTGACCTCTAAGTAATGTAAAAATGTATCTTAATAGCCTTAGCAAAATCTGTAGAATTCTTCTTTAATAGTTAGTATAAAAAGTGAAGGTTAAGAAAAAACTAGAACCACTTGTTCACCTGTAGATATGGGGCTATCTTGAAAATGTCGCCAAGCATCAAGTTGATATAATGTGTGTAACATGGAGACCAAAAAATGTGTGGGAACACTTCCTCAACATGTCACCCACTTTAACATTCTCACTTGCATTATTGATAACAACTTGTACAACATTTTCCTTCCCAATTTCAATATAATCTTCTCAAATAAGTTGAACATTTTAGTGGAATCGGTAGATAAGTCACTAGCATCATGGGATTCAACAAACACACCACCTTTTCACCAAAACATTTTCCCATTTTTGCCATCAACTTATCCATCATAATGGAACATCCAGAAAGTTTTCCATTGCACTTTATGCTCCTCAACAGTCTTGTTTATCTTCTCCACCTCTTTTTTAAATGAGGAACTCTTACTTCGTGATAGGTGAGAGGTTTCATTCCTGGGCCATATTGACCTACAACCTCAATGAATTCACCAAAACTCTCTATGTAGTTGATACAATTGAAAGGGAAGCCTGCATCATACATCCACCTTGCAAAAGCAGCTACAACACACTCCCTTAAAATCTTTTTGACAGAATCTAAATGAATAACTCCACCTTTTCTCTTTTCATTTGGCTTTTTCTAGAAATAAAGATTAAAAGGACCTCTAATATTGCTAGCGATGGATGATCCACTTCCACTAGTTGAAGATTTTGAGGAAAGCCCCATGGACATATCATTTCCTTCTTCAACGCCATTATCATCCATTTGACCATCTTCATCAACAAGATTAACCATTGAAGCTCCATGACTCATTTGAGTTTTTAACTCATTTTTTCTAGCAAGATACTCTCATTTCTTCTTTAACAAAATCCGGAACTTTTGGACATACTTTGACATTTTTATAATCACCAATTAGATGTTTCTTGTGACAAAATATTCCACTGTTCTATTTCACATGACAAAAAACACATTGGACTTTTCAGTACTGCCCATTGGAGTTCCATATGCCCAAGCTGGATCTCTTTTTTGGCTTTGATGCATTGAAAAAAGAATAGAATTTAGTACAATCACTAAAAACAGAACAGTGAAAACAGAGACAGAACAGCGAAAAACTTTACAAAACAGAGGAAAAAAACAGAGCAGAATAGAGAAAGAAAATACAAAGCAGAGTAATAAATTGCAAAACAGACAAAAAACCAGAGAAGTCGCAGAGTGCAAGTTGAATTAAAAACCTAGTAATGCAGTCGCAGGCTCACAATAGAGAATTAGAGAAAAGAAGAAGAGAAGAAGAGAAAAAGAGAAGAAGAAGAAGAAGAGAAGAGGAAACTTACCTTGAAAAACGCCAGCAGTTGCGTGAAAGAGAATTGTAAGGCTCTCGCAGCATACGCAGCAAGAGAAGTGAAACAGAAGCAAATGTTTGGTAAGAAGTTGCGTAAGTGTTTTTACAAAATTTTAAAATAAAACCCCAGTTAAGCTGTCAATCTTGCTTAGGCAAGCTTTTCTCACTTTTACTATTCTCACCTTTTCACCCAAGCCTCGCTTCAGGGAAGAAAAGCGCAAGAGCAGTGCCTCGCTTTTAATAACACTGCTCGTGGCTGAACTGAAGGTGCGCAATTGCTGGTTTAGTAGTTGACCCTTCTGGACAATTAGGGAAGTAAAAGAGCAAGTGAAGGAAGAAAAGAGTCCTTGGGTTTGTTATTGGAGGGGTAGGCTATGGGCTGTTTGTTGAATAAGGGAAATGATTTCATAGTTTGTATTTGTGAGCATAGATTGCGGAGAAAGGCCATAAATAGGATCTTGTCAAAGATTTAAAAAAAGGTCTATTAAGCTGTCAACCTTGCTTAGGCAAGCTTTTCTCACTTTTACTACTCTCGCCTTTTCACCCAAGCCTCGCTTCAGGGAAGAAAAGCGCAAGAGCAGTGCCTCGCTTTTAATAACACTGCTTGTGGCTGAACTGAAGGTGCGCAATTGCTGGTTTAGTAGTTGAACCTTCTGGACAATTAGGGAAGAAAAAGAGCAAGTGAAGGAAGAAAAGAATCCTTGGGTTTGTTATTGGAGGGGTAGGCTATGGGCTGTGTTGAATAAGGGAAATGATTTCATAGTTTGTATTTGTGAGCATAGATTGCGGAGAAAGGCCATAAATAGGATCTTGTCAAAGATTTAAAAAAAGGACTATGCCTCAGTCCCAAACAAGTTGAGGTCAGCTATATGAATCGTCAGACCATGTTTCCTCATTTAGGCTCAACTCATCTTGTCATAGATAATTGTTAAACAATAACAAGGAAGTTTTTTCAGAAATGTGAAATTAGGGAGAGCTGGATGAGATAGATGGTTTGGTTTTTAAAGAAAAGATGCTGTCTACAGTGTACTAAAGCCGTCTAAGTTCTGAACTGCCAGACTCTTATTTCACTCTCTCTCTCTCTCTCTCTATATATATATATATATGGGTAACATATCTTTCTCTTATAATGAGTCAACATCATCTCTCTAGGGTATTCAATATCAAAAATAAAAGCAGATCCTCAGTGTATTCTGATTCATGCGCACAATTTTAACTACAGTGGTGTACCTTATTCTTGTGTATCTTCACTTTGCATATTTTAAAGTACGATTTTAATGCAGGTGGGTTGGCTGAAGGTTGAATTGTGCAAGTTGTTGGAGGAGAAACGATCTGCTGAACTTAGGTGCGTACATTTTAGTCTTCATGTTATTCTGTGCATATTTACTTTTGTCATAGTTGCTCACTGTAAATTGTAGCTTCTTCCATACATTCTTGTCCTTACGAATATAATGATTTGTAACATGTTATTGATGTCGTGTAGAATCTGAAACTTTTATGCTACTAGAAGGTGTGAGAAATCAGATTTTCTACTTCTAGTGCATGTGAATCATCTTTTTTTGTGGGTTAATTTTAGGAGGCCGAGAAAAATCACAAATTTGAGACCACGTTTGATGTTTCCCAGCCGATGCCACTTCTGTAATCTGCTACTTCTAGAGTAACCAAGTAGGAACAAAAGGAGAAGTTTTGATGCCTCAACTTCTGTTCTGTTCTGTTATCTCAGAGCATGATGGTCCTATCCAAATTGAAGTAGTCGGTATAACTTTTTTTAAAATTATAAAAAGAACTTTGATGCTTAGAGTTTGGAAGTTAATCTCTCCCTTTAGAGAGTGATCTATCAAACTTGTAATTCAATGAAGTACGGATATTTCTCCATTTTCATTATATTTCTGTATAAGCTTTTCTGACGAACTCTATACCTATTCATGGGTGTCTGAAACGAAGAAGTCAAGCATTTTGAAAATGAGAATAGTTATGTCCTTTTCATGTATATTTTTTCCTGTCTGCAGAGCGGAGGAGTTAGAAACAGCATTAATGGAGATGGTAAAGCAGGATAACAGACGGCAGTTGAGCGCAAGGGTACTTAAGGGTCTTTCATATGATTGAATTAAATAACTTTTGTTTGAGTAGGAAATCATATCCCCACTTTCATCACTCACATCCCTGGGTGACAAAAGACAGTGAAACCCCCCAGCTTCCTGTGCATTTTTCCCAGCATGGTTGTGTTCTTTCTATAAGCCTGTGAATGGGTTTGGTCAAAGTGAAGCCCTCTATTTATCTGGTTGCTTGTGCATATTTCATCTCTGTACTCTCCATTAGACCATTACAGATATATTGATCCTAAGCATTGTGAAAATCTTTAATGCATCCTTTCCATTCATATCTAAGTTTGCTTTCTTGGATAGTACCATGGATAAGTAGAGGGTAAAGATGCCTGGGCATTTGAGGCAATGGAACACTATTAGACTGTCTCAACCATAAGAAAGTGCCTCGAAAACCCGGGACAGCATTTAAAATTTCCTTTTATCTCTTCCTCTCTGGGGTTTGCTTGATAATAATTATCTGGTTCAAATATATTTTCCATATGATTCACAAGTTTCCTCAATGTGTGCCACCTCTTCACATCTTTTTCTTTATGGATGAAAAGGGCTTCCAAAACTTTTTATATGGTTGGCACAACTTTCTTTCCCAAAACTTCATTGATAAGTTCCACATATATTAAGCATAATGGTTCTCAAGTTCGGATAAACGAGGAGGATTGCGGTAGGTTAATGACTAGTATTAAAACTATGTTCGTCCAGTGACTGAGTCAACTAAAGTTTTGAACTATGGAGAAAGTTCCATGAAGTGCGGATGTGAAGATGGATATACTATATTGTATATAGGATTAGAATTACATCCACCAGAAGGTGCAAGTTGCATCATAGAGATTAAAATGAATCTTGTAATACTGAAGTTGCTTAATTGTAAGAGCCTGCACACTTCCAACCATGAAATTTGGAGTCTGAATCACCAAAGGGGGAAGTGGAAAGAATCTTAAATCTCTTAGAATTATAGTGGACTTAGTTAAGTGCATAACACAAAGGAAGCAAAGAATCTAACATTGGTAATACCAATTAGTTGTGATCACTAGTAATCTGACTATCTGAGTAGGGATAATTGATAAATGGAAGATCTTGAACCCTACTTGCTTTAAAATAACAAATTATTTAGTGCTAGAATGAAAGAAATTTAAGCCTGAATAAAGCTTAATGAATCAAAAAGGATTCATACTGACCTCAACTAATTTAGGATTGGAGCTTAGTTGATTTCTTTCCTTCATGTTTAGCTTTTTTTGTTATACCACAGAGATAATTGCTTTTGAGTTGTTTCTTCTTTTTCTTTTGCTTATATTTGAAGATTAAATCTCATAATGATAATTGCACACTGGCATATTCTTACTGTTCAGGTTGAACAATTAGAACAAGAGGTTGCTGAGCTTAGACAGGTCCTTGCTGATAAGCAAGAGCAAGAGAATGTCATGCTTCAGGTGATAATTCTCATTAAATATTTGATGATAACATACCTGAATATTATCCAATATGTTCGTCCTTGCTCCCTATGGCGATTTATGTGAATGAATTTTTCTATATAGGTTCTCATGAGGGTGGAGCAAGAACAAAGGGTAACAGAAGATGCTCGTAGGTTTGCTGAACAAGAGGCAGCAGCTCAAAGATATGCCTCTCAGATGCTACAGGTTTTTGTACTCTCTGAAATTCTTAATGAAACATTTCCACTTCTAATTCCTTTTCTTTGACAAGAGAGGGTTGCTCAAGTGGTAAGCACCCTCCACTTCCAACCTTGAAGTTGTGGGTTCGAGTCACCAAGGGAGAAAAATGGGAAGCTCCTAGGGGAAGGTGTAAAAAAATCCCTTCAATTTTTATTCCAAGAAATTAGTAAACTAGGTCAAACTTTTTGTGCTTATTTGTATTCATTGTTAATGCAATGGAATTTCTCCTTTTTTCCGAAAAAGGGTTAAAAATGTCCTTAAACATGTGAAATTGAACAAAAATGCTCTATGTTGATAGTTTGGTCCAAATATGCCTCGCCGTTAATAGTTTGATCCAAGAAAATGCCCCTCATTGATAATAAGGCCCACAGATGTCCCTATTTTTACTTTTGGATAAAAAATGTCTTTCCTAATAAACATATTGTTTCTTTTCTTTTTAAACGCATTTTTTCCTAATAAAATATTATTTTAAAGAGCCCTTTTCTTATTTCTTTTCTTTTAAAATCTCTTTAGCTAATAAAAAAGTGGGAAGTAAATTTTTTTTCTTATTAATCTTGTTTTATTAATTTTTTTCCCCCTCAAATGGATCTTGTTTTATTAATTAAATTAGAATAACCTCATGTAATTTTTAACTAATTATATAGACCATAAACATAAGATCATAGTAACCTCATCATTAATTTTCGTTTAGATAATGATAAAATTCTCTTTCTTGATAAAATAAAAATATTTTATTTCTTAATCTTTTCCGAATTGAAGTAGGATAAACATTTGTCAATATATTCCTTGGTTTTACCGTTAAAATGAAAAAAGAAAAGTCAACAATAACTCCATAGATGATATTTTGTGATTTGAAGCAATGTAATATTTTGTGTTTTATGGCATTATTATTGTTGTATCTTAACTTAAAAACCAAAGATTATATTAACAAATGTTTATCCTTCTTCAATTTGGAAATTAAGAAATAAAAGTATTTTCTATTTTATTTGAAGAAATAATTTATTGTTATTTAAATGAAAGTTAATGATGAGTTACTAAGATCTTATAATATATAAATGGAAATTAATGATGGGTTACAATATTTTTATTAGGAAAAGAATGTGTTGAAAAGTAAAAGAAATAATATGTTAATTAAGAAAATGTCATTTTTGACCCAAAAATAATAATAGGGGATTTTTTTGGACCAAACTAGAAACAAAGTGGCATTTCTATTCAATTTCACATAGTTTAAGGGCTTTTTGACCCTTTTCCGTTTTTTTAACAAGTGACTTTCTCCTAAAAAAAATTGTGTTTCAACATTCATATCAGTGCACAGTGGATAATATATCATATTTTAGCTCTATAGTAACAACCTTTTGTTCTCAATATTATGCCAAGTCATGTCCCAGAATCATCTAGACATACATGCACAATTGTTTTATTCATCTGTTCATTCCTGATAAATTCTGTTGTTATCTTGTCTTGTTTACTTCTCCTTGTTCAAGTTAACATGTTGGTGTCCATTATATGCTTCGGCCGAAGTTGTTTGCACTTAATGGATGTCTACAATTGAATGATTCAAACTTCACATCACTAAATTTTTTTGTTCCTTTTAAGATTTAAAACACTAAATAAATATGAATCATTCAGATCTTGAGCAATGCCTTCAAATTATTAAGAGGGTACTAAAAATTTATGAAGATAACCTTTCAGCACCACTTTGTCCACAACCACCACCATCACAACTACCACTACCAACTACCACTATCAACCACCTCTACAAACCACATCGGTTGTCACTACCACATTAACCACTTCCATGATCATAACTATGACCACAATCAACCACCACCAAGATTGTCAACATCATCACCACCACTACCAATTACTACCACTAACCACCCCGCCACCGCCACCGCCACCAACCACTACTACCAACCACCTCCACCACCACTATTGCCAACCACCAACATCGTCAACCACTCCATCATCCACCGCGAACCACTATCATCATCCACCAGGACCACCACCGCCAACTGATACCACCACCCACCTCCACCATCATAACCAATACCATCACAAGAACCACCCCCAAATACCACTGCCAAGCATCATCTTACAACCAGATAATTTGTGAATAAAATATTAAATCATTTTATTTGAATTTTATATTTAATAAATTTTTAAATTGAAATAAATTATAAACGTTCAAATCTTGAGAAAACCAATAGTTTTTTATTTAGTATTCTGATCCAAATTCAACATTGTAATAGTCAGATTTAGATATCTTAATTTTTTTTTTTTAAAAATGGCCCCTTAGTCATGTCCCATATTCATCTAGAATAGACATTTATAATTGTTTTATTGATCTGTTCGATCCTAATAAATATAGTCCATTAGATTCGATGAGGATCTTTATTGGTGGATCTATTAAATGGAATTTGAGCACCATTAGCTCTGGTTCTATTCGCTGCAAGCATAGGAGAGTTACCTTAAGCACCATCTTTCGGAGGTTTTATTTTAGAAATCAATTCTAAGGGAGTTGTTTATTATTTACTTCTTGAACCAGAGCATCCTTATCTTCCAAAATTTAGACAAGCCATAGTGTTTTGCTCTAAAAAGGCTATGAAGTGGTTAACATCCTTTTGTGGATAGCTGGAAGCAAGGAACATTCTTTTGTGGCTTACCCGTTCTATAAGAGAACGGTTCAACTGGTTAGGCGGTCTGGCGCATTATTCACTGCGCTTTATTTAAAGCAGTGTGCGTCATCCGAGGTCTCAGGTTCAAAACTCAGCGGAGTCAAAAAACACTAGGTGATTCCTCCCATCTGTCCTACACTTGGTGGATAGAGTTAGATGGTGGGAGGTGACAAGTATCCTATGGAATTAGTCGAGGTGTGCGAAAGCTAGCCTCGACACCACGGTCATAAAAAAAATGCTATGAAGTCTGTAGATAAATCTGATGTAACCATCTTTTGTACTTAATATTTAACCACTTCCATATCTCATTTTAGCCTTCAAGTCTCCCACCCAAAAGCAGTTTTTCTCCCTTTGCCTTGCTTACAGTAGAAATTTAATCAATATTAATCTTTGTGATTGCATATCTGTTCTGCTCCACTAGTCTATCTGTTCTGCTCCACTAGTCTATGTAAACGTTCTTTCCCATCCAATGATTTAATACATGTATTGCCACTAATTCTTTTTAGTAGCACCCTCCATCCATCAAATCAGAACTCTTTCTTCCTTCTGTTGTTTTTTAATTGTTAGTATGATCTTACAATCTATCTACAACAACTAGCCTCTTTATTTAGTCAATTCTGAACAAGAAAGTTTCTCCAATGACTTATTTTCTTTGATGGTGTAATTTGGAAAATTGGACACGAATACATAGTATATTGGATATCTCATGGTTTATAATTACTGTGAGAAATATAGGAAAAAGAATATTATTGAATTGTCGTTGTGTCTACATTATTACATTGAGACCCTATTTATAGACACTAGAATACAATCATTTACCAAGTAGGATACTATTTACTATTCCTATTTCTATTTGTATTCCTATTCCTATTCTAAATAGGATTTGTATAAACCTATTCCTATTCTAATAGGATTGTGTAAACCAATTCCTATTCTAATAGGATTGTATAAACCTATTCATATTCTAACACTCCCCCTCAAGCTAGTGCATACAATTCATGTACCTA
>JAJOOR010012557.1:0-12620 GCA_036250505.1 Solanum acaule
TGCTTCTTGCTTAGCCATGCTATCTGAAATATCTGATTGGATTTCAGATTTTTGCTCCATTTATCTAAATACTAAATTTTTAGTTGAGAGAGTTTTTTGAAAGAAAGTTTTAAGTTAGGCAATGCCTGCCTTTATATTTACATCTCTGCAATCTTTCAAGCCAACTTTGGGCCTTTTTTTTCCAGCATCTGCCGGCCCAACACTTCCTATTTTCGGCCCATTTCCTTTTCCACCAATAACCCAGCCCAAGAAACTCAATTCAGTCAACATACATCAACAGCAATACAACATACATAACCACATTCACAAAAGCAAACATACCCGACCCAACCCCTTTTTCCCTTTCAATTTCAACACACACAGCAGCAATACAACGACACAGACTGACCCCTGTACATCGTTCTCCTTCTCCCTCACGAGTCAATATCCAACAACTCCTACAGCTTTCTCTGCAACAGCCGCCCTCTTTGACCTCTTCATCCGGATATCCTGGGATTTTGAGGAAAATCTCACACAAACGAACAGCTTTCCCATTCCTTGGAAAAAATAATAATTTGAAATTGGGGTCGAACTCAAATTTCGATTTCACCCCTTTTCCCCCAGAAAAAGTCCGAACCCCAATCCCCTTTCTATAAATACCCCCTTCTTGTTCTTGATTAAGGGAGGAGGGAAAAAAAAAAGATTTTCACCATCTAAAATAAAATAGAGGTTTCATACATTGAAAGGACGAAAAATAAAGAGCTAATTTTATAGTGTATCGATACTCTGCTTGTCCGGGTTAAGCTCACAGTGGTGGAATTGCTCTTCTCGTTGTCCCGAAACGCTGCTTCGGAAAAGGTAAATTTTCATCGTTTTATTTAACTCATTGTATATTTTCAATGTACTGATCAATTTGATATTATTAGCGGATTACTCTGTTTTACTTCATGTTGAAAATTTTGATTTTTTTTTATAAAGTTTGATTTTGTTTTTTTTGTTTATGTGAATCTTCATGGGATCAGTTTTGTCTCTATTTTGGCATTTAAAGAATTGGTATTTGTATGTTATTTGTGATTTTCTTGTATAGAAGTTGCTATTGTTTTGAGCTTATTTGTTGTGTCTGTTATTATGCTGAAGTTTGAGTTCTTGTCTTGGTTTTTAGTCACCCGTTTCAAAGAATCTATTTACATACCTTCATGTGCAAAGATTTATCTTTTTTTTTTTTTTTCAATTTTGTGTCTAATCCGATCCCATGAACTTAATTATTTTCTATTCGGAAAAGAAGATTTCTAATGTGAGTACTGTTATCTCAAATTTGCTTTCCAAAATGTTACGTTGGAGTCATGTTCCCAACTAAAGCAAAATTATTATTTCCTCACTGTTTCACTCCCCTAAACCACATTAGAGATATTTGTTTTGTTACTTTTTCAGTAGTATGTTTTGGTGCTTAAGTCCCCATCCATTCCTTTACACATACCTCTATGCAAGTGTTAAAGTTCGTTTGTATATATGTTGCTTGATCGAGTTGTTTTATTATTGTTTTTGTTTAAAAAGGTGGTGAATTAAAGTAGAAATTTGAATGTATTTTCAATTGATTTGGCATCATTGTTCTACCATAACCATGGCATAGTATGATTCTCTGTCACAAATACGTCCAACTTATGTACTAGTCTTTATCCTTGCTTAACTAATTTCATCTCATCAAGACATTGTTTCTTTTACATGTGATTAATTTGTTTTCTCTGATTAATCTTACCATCTCATTTACACATAGTTAATCATCCACATAGTCTTTTATATATGCTAATCTTCTTCTTCTTTTTTTCTTCTTTTTTTTCTGTTCTTTTTTTTTTTTATGCATGGACTCCCTTGGATCGAGTCCACTGGACTCCCCTTTGTCCCCTGCATTTCTTCGAGTCAACCCTCATTGCTGTTCAAATCTCAGAAGCTGAAACAGACCTCAGAATGATGAAAAACCGGCTTATATGCAGCCTGTATACATTCAGTATACGCTGTATTTTAGTATACATCTATATACAGGTCAAAAATGTAGGAATACAGGGCTGAGGCAAAATATAGGCATTCGAAAGCAAGAGATACATGAAAAGAGCTAATATATATGCTCATATACACTGATATACATCAGCTGTATACCAAAAACGGGTTTTGGTTAAACCCCAAAAAATACCAACGAAATTGGCCCAAAAGGGGGCCCGAATTCAATTTCTCCCTTACTCTTTAATTTTTTAATTGTGATTATTTATTGTTTGTTGTTTAACTCTAACTTTATAATTGTAAATTAACTTAGTTGAATTCCCCAAAAGACGAACTATTTCTCTGTGTTGTTGTATTTCTAACAAATCTCATTTTATCAACTCTTGTATTTTCATTTATAATCTTTAGTCAAATTTTTTTATTTTTTTATCTTTATTAGTTTAAAATAGTTTTTCATAAACCAAAAAATGACTCAAATAAAAACCAACTAATTTAGTTCGTTAAAATTCTAATTACTTGTCTCTAATTCAAATATTTCAATTAAGGTCCCATTTTCTTAAAAAATAAAATTGCTCTTTGTTTAACTACTTTCTCAAAGTTAATCTAGCAGTGTAAATTATTATTATAAATACTTACTTAGTCATTTCTCAAAAATGTTAGTCAAAACGTTTATTCTTCAATTAATTTAAAATGATTTTCATGCTTTAATTATTAAATTGGCTTAAATTATTATTTTAAAATGAATTAAATAAATTCTAATTAGTCTAGTTTATTTAATATTCTAATCACTTGCAATCTAATTCAAATGTTTCATTTTTAGGTCCATTTTCTCTAAAACAAAAATAATAAAAAAAATAAATGTGTCATCTACAGCTTTCTCTGCAACAGCCGCCCTCTTTGACCTCTTCATCCAGATATCCTGCGATTTTGGGAAAAATCTCACACAAACGAACAGCTATCTTATTCCTTGGAAAAAAAATAATTTGAAATTGGGGTCGAACTCAAATTTTGATTTCACCCTTTTTCCCCCAGAAAAAGTCCGAACCCCAATCCCCTTTCTATAAATACCCCCTTCTTGTTCTTGATTAAGGGAGGAGGGAAAAATAAAAGATTTTCATCATCTAAAATAAAATAGAGGTTTCATACATTGAAAGGACGAAAAATAAAGAGCTAAGTTTCTTGTGTATCGATTCTCTGCTTGTCTGGGTTAAGCTCACAGTGGTGGAATCGCTCTTCTCGTTGTCCCAAAACGCTGCTCCGGAAAAGGTAAATTTTCATCGTTTTATTTAACTCATTGTATATTTTCAATGTACTGATCAATTTGATATTATTAGCGGATTACTCTGTTTTATTTCCTGTTGAAAAATTCGATTTTTTTTTTATAAAGTTTGATTCTTTTTATTTATTTATGTGAATCTTCATGGGATCAGTTTTGTCTCTATTTTGGCATTTAAAGGATTGGAAATGTATGTTATTTGTGATTTTCTTGTATAGAAGTTGCTATTGTTTTGAGCTTATTTGTTGTGTCTGTTATTATGCTGAAGTTTGAGTTCTTGTCTTGGTTTTTAGTCACCCGTTTCATAGAATCTATTTACGTAATACCTTCATGTGCAAAGATTTATCTTTTTCTTTTTTTTTCATTTTTGTGTCTAATCCGATCCTATTAACTTAATTATTTTATATTCAGAAAAGAAGATTTCTAATGTGAGCACTGTTATCTCAAATTTGCTTTCCAAAATGTTACGTTGGAGTCATATTCCCAACTAAAGCAAAATTATTATTTCCTCACTGTTTCACTCCCCTAAACCACATTAGAGATATTTGTTTTCTTACTTTTTCAATAGTATGTTTTGGTGCTTAAGTCCTCATCCATTCCTTTACACATAGATCTATGCAAGTGTTAAAGTTCATTTATATATATGTTTGCTTGATCGAGTTGTTTTATTATTGTTTTTGTTTAAAAAGGTGGTGAATTAAAGTGGGAATTTTGAATGTATTTTCAGTTGATTTGGCATCATTGTTCTACCATAACCATGGCATAGTATGAATCTCTGTCACATATACGTCCAACTTATGTACTAGTCTTTATCCTTGCTTAACTAATTTCATCTCATCAAGACATTGTTTCTTTTACATGTGATTAATTTGTTTTCTCTGATTAATCTTACTATCTCATTTACACATAGTTAATCATCCACATAGTCCTTTATATATGCTAATCTTCTTCTTTTTTTCTTTTTTTTTTCTGTTCTTTTTTTTATGCATGGACTCCCTTGGATCGAGTCCATTGGACACCCCTTTGTCCCTTGCATTTCTTCGAGTCGACCCTCATTGTTGTTCGAATCTCAGAAGCTGAAACAGACCTCAGAATGATGAAAAGCCGGCTGATATGCAGCCTGTATACATTCAGTATATGCTGTATTTCAGTATACATCTATATACATGTCAAAAATGCAGAAAACCAGGGCAGATGCAAAATATAGGCATTTGGAAGCAAGAGATACATGAAAAGAGCTAATATATATGCTCATATACACTGATATACATCAGTTGTATACCAAAAACGGGTTTTGGTTAAACCCCAAAAAATATCAACGAAATTGGCCCAAAAGGGGGCCCGAATTCAATTTCTCCCTTACTCTTTAATTTTTTAATTGTGATTATTTATTGTTTGTTGTTTAACTCTAACTTTATAATTGTAAATTAACTTAGTTGAATTCCCCAAAAGACGAACTATTTCTCTGTGTTGATGTATTTCTAACAATTCTCATTTTATCAACTCTTGTATTTTCATTTATAATCTTTAGTCAAAAAATTTTATTTTTTTATTTTTATTAGTTTAAAATAGCTTTTCATAAACCAAAAAATGACTCAAATAAAAACTAACTAATTTAGTTTCGTTAAAATTCTAATTACTTGTCTCTAATTCAAATATTTCAATTAAGGTCCCATTTTCTTAAAAAATAAAATTGCTCTTTGTTTAACTACTTTCTCAAAGTTAATCTAGCTGTGTAAATTATTATTATAAATACTTACTTAGTCATTTCTCAAAAATGTTAGTCAAAACGTTTATTCTTAAATTAATTTAAAATGATTTTCATACTTTAATTATTAAATTGGCTTAAATTATTATTTTAAAATGAATTAAATAAATTCTAATTCGTCTAGTTTATTTAATATTCTAATCACTTGCAATCTAATTCAAATGTTTCATTTTTGGGTTCCTTTTCTCCAAAAAAAAATAAAAAAATAAAAAATAAATGTGTCATCTATTTAAATATTTTCTCAAAATTAATCAAATATTGTAAATTATTGTTTTCTTATGTTAAATCACTTTTTCCAAAAACAGTCAAATATTTAGTGAAGTCACAAGTCAACCGCATGTTAGCGGACACTTTGAATGCTTAAACCCTTCTCGAAGTGTAAATTGAACCCCGAACCCTCTTTGGTATTTTCAAATGATTTTTTCTGTTTAAATCTTTGAAAATTATAAGTTTTCTTAATTTCTTTAAAAAATTACGTGGCGACTCTATCTAAGTATTTTTTTTTAGTGTTTTATACTTAGAATATTTTAAAAAGTGATTTTTCTAAAGATAGGAAAATTACGGCACAACAAAAATGGCGACTCCGCTAGGGACTTAATTAGGTTCTAACCTTATGATTTGACTATTTGACTAATTGTTGAAATTGTTTCTTTGTGCTTAACGTGTTTAAACTGCTATAACTTTCATTGTATTTCATGGCATCTTCTCTTGTATGTATAGTATATTAAAGGACGGTTTTGCGGAACCGCAACCGAACTTTTTTATACTCAACCATTTTCCGGAATGATCAGCAATTTATTGGTTCGTCATGCGTCCAATGGTTGTCGTGAATTCCAGCATAAGTTGTCCACTTAGGTTCCCGGTCTTTCAAAAGCCACTCTTAGTCAACTAGCGTAGAGCGAAACAAAATTCCAATTTTTAACGCATTTTGAGATAAGTCGACCCAACATCCAAGGCGTATTGGGCCCATTAGAAGCCCACCTTGTGTCTATTTGGCCCATTTGCCAATAAAAGACAATCATGCTTATGTGTTTAATTAAACGATATATATGTCATTTTTAAACAAATCAATTATCAAATGGGGGTGGGGGTTAACTTACCTCTTTCTGTTTTTCTTGTAGGATGAATCCAGTACATGAGCCTCTGAGAACCCGAATGGTGACCATACCACATCCATACCTACAAGTTTGGTGGAAATTTATGAACACAGAAGACAAGAAGATAGTTCAAAGACACATAGGCCATCTCCCGTCATTAATGGAAATGGTGGCTTATCCCGACTTGATTCGGACAATGGTTAAATTTTGGGACAGCGACAACATGGTATTTCGGGGAAGTGGAAATGACGCCGACTATTAAAGAAATCCTTGCAAGTTACGAAAGTGTCAGTATGTGCAACAAAAGGAGGTTCAAACCCGATACGGATCTCCTTTTCACCAAAACATGGGATTTTGCCAAAATTAGAGAAAAATTGTCACTCGTCAAAGCCGATTGGATGGACAGAATGCCCGGGCCAAACATTTCACTTCGAAAGCTTTATTACCGATTCGGACGTGTAAGAGCCTGTGAAAAGTTCAAAGAAGAGTTTGTCTCAGAAGAAAAATGGAAAGAGACACGTCCTCTTGCCTTTGCAATATGCCTACTTGGGACGATGGTATTTCCCCAAGGACCAAACTACACTATTCATCCAAGTGTAGTAATGGTCACTCATGCTATCTTTTATGGAGTGGGTTACGGGTCGACAACCAAGTACTACACTTTGGCGCCCATGATTTTGGCCGACATTTATAGGGCTTTGAACAAGTGTCAAAGCGGAGAACGTTTCTTTCAAGGTTGCAACCTGATACTTCAATGGTAGATGATGAGACACTTGATCAAAACTTATAATCCAATAGAACCAGACCCCTTAGAAAGACCAAACAGACTCGAAAGTCACGATTGGTGGGTGTAACATAATCATTTCAACAGGACTGGAGGCCAAGAATTTTGGTTCCCGAGACTTCAGGGTTTGAGAGAGGAGAATGTGCAGTGGTCGATCCAATGCTTGGTAGTAACAAAACAAATGGTGATCCGAAGTGGAAAGGCCCCCTACTTGATATTTGCTGGGTTGAGAGGAACTCGGCCATATGCTCCTTCTCGAGTACTTAGACAACTGGGAGGGAGGCAAGAGATTCCCCAAATTGCGAACATGAGGAAATTTGAAACCGATCATGAAAATGGACGGATCTCTTATGCTGAAGACATACGTAAAGCATGGAAGACTCGAAGGGTATTAGGTGAACCAGTACCAAACAGGTTCCTCCCCGAATGTTCTAAGGACTACAATGAGTGGTTAAAGAAAAGCCTCGCCGGAACTATCGAGCCTGGTCCAAATGTTCCCTATGTTATTGCAGATGTTGGGGCCAAACATCAAATTTGACTTCATCGACTCCAAGAGAAGTATGACAAGAATGAGTTGGATCACCAACGCCGATATTCAGAAGACGCCAGAGTCATAACTCAGTTGAAGAAAGAGTTACAAAGAGCAAGGCAATGCATATCAGAATTAGACGACAACATGGAACAACAGATTCAGTCGGTCGAGAGGTTCAGGCACCAGGAAGGGGCTCGGTTGGCTAGAGATCACCTATGGGCGAACAAATATGCTATGTGGGAAGAGGTCAGCATTGCCAAGAGGACCAGACTTGGTGAAGGATCAGGATGAGCTTGAAGTTTGTTATCATCCCCTGCGTGGGATTGCTTTATTTGTACTTTGTTTTGTAATTTTCTTTTTCGAACTCATTTCCCAAATTTTTATGTTTGTCAAACATTTTGAATGCTATTAATGAAATATTTTGGGGATAATGAATTGGCTTAAAAAGACATATACATCCTTCAATTCGCTAGGCCTACCCTTGGCACAAAAGGGTCACATGCATGTTTAGGACGCGATTTTGTCTGTTTACTTGTGTGCTTTAACTGTTTCTGTGGTACGTTGCTTTGAATGAGGACATTTTTAGCCCACTCCTTTTCAAAAATTTCTAAAAATCTTTACAAAGCTGAATACAAGTCACTACCAAAAAGTCCGACCAAAATTTCATGAGTCTTGAGTTTCTCAGCCAAGAAATAAAACCCTACTACCAAATCCTAAAACATTACTCTATTATCTCAGAAAAGGTAAAATTGCTGCTAAGATGGAAAAAGGGAAGGGTATCGACATAGAACTAACTGAGGAGGATTTGAGGATGAAATTACAGTGGCTCAGACAAGAGATCCAAGAAATCAGAAAAAGGAAAATAGAAGTGGAGTTTGCCACCGCAATCGCACGAATAGCAAATGCGGCACTAGACGCGGAATTGGCAGCAAAGATGACAAAATGTGATGTTATGAATAAAGAGATAGTTGATATGCGGAAGGAACGCGATGCCTTCAACAAAGATATAACCATGATGCTTCGAAAGCCACTTAGAAAACACTCTTTCTTCAACCAAGAGGCCAACATCAGTGGTCCCGAAGAAACCAGACCTGGAGCTACTGAAGAAGATACTGATGAGGAAATTGTCTATAGACCTCCTCTTCAGGGACGGTGGAAGGAAGGGAATGAGAAAACCACCCTCGAAGCATATGAGTTTACCCCTCGTGATTAATGCGACAATCAGAAGAAGAATGACTTGGTTGGAGGCACATTTTATCTTTTAGGAGCTTTATTGTCTGTTTTTCACTTTTCTTGTAATCTTCAAGGAATGAAAGAATGAAAATGAAACTTCCTTTGTATTCGAACTACGTAGGGCCTGAATTCTCCTTGGGAGATACGTAGGCAGCCTTTCAAGGCCCGGCCCCTATCTTTTAAAATTTTCTTTTCCCTTTCATTCTACAAGAAAACATTGAGTTCAGATCAACAAATGCCCAGAGATGCAGCAAGAAGACCTTAGCTCAACGCAATTTAACCTTTCTGAGTCACCAACCTCAACATAAAAATGAGCAAATTCCTACTTGTTCAAAAGTCAGTCCCCATTATTCGTGCGTTAGCATGTTCTCAAACAAAGCAACTTTTATGTGTTTATCTATTTTCTATGTGATATTTTGCATTATTTGTGCTGAATCAAAACTAACATATTTGCCTTTGAGTTGTTTTTCTCAACAGGTAGTTAGAACTGGTATGTGTCGATAAGCTGGCTGATCATCCTTATTTCACTAGATCTAAATGTTCTACAGATTCCTTCCCCAATCAAAGTTCACAAAAAGGAAAAGCAGCAATGGGTGATAACAACGAAGAAACCAGCCTTACTGATGTCGTGGTGACTCAACCCGCCCTTGCTGATCAGAATGAACTAATCCTGCAGTTGATGCAACAAATTGCTGAGATGAGGGTCAAGATGCAGAGAAAACACGATTTTCCTCCTCCGATTTTTGCTGTCAACGCTCAACCAGACGAAAGACCTCCAGCTCAAATTCCCCCTCCTAACGTGGAACAAGCTCAGAACCCGCCTTCCTTTAAGCCCTGCTCGTAATCCCTCCATCATTGACCTTACCACCCAAAACCCCCATTACGCCTCAGCTTCTTATCAAACACCACCCCCTTCTCAAAATACCAACCTCCAAGCACCACTTCCTCCCCCCAATGCAAACCACCAAATTGGCCTACTCCCTCACAGCCAAAACGCTAATAACCCACACACTTCCCTCCTTCACCAAAACCAATATACTAGCCCCCAGACTTTCCCCCAAAACTATCACGCCCCTTTAAATGGCCAGAGTCCCTCTATTGCTCCACCACTACCTCAAAAAGCCACTTTCCAAATATCGGTCCCTAATGAGCATGACGCCCATGGTTCGGAGCTCGACCACTATGAGAAGAGGGAGAGAGAGTGGAGGTCAAAGGAAGAGACCGCCAAGTTAGATATGAAGGAGGAAATTAGAAAAGCCATGAAGGAGTTGAACTGCATTCCTTAGGTCGCCGGGTTGAGTTACGAAGACTTGTGCATTCATCCGAATTTGGACCTCCCGGAAGGGTTCAGGTGCCAAAATTCGACATCTTCAGAGGAACGGGGAACCCCTTAGCACACCTGAGGGCCTACTGTGACCAAATCGTGGGAGTTGGGAGAGACGAAACTTTGTTAATGCGGCTTTTTAGCCGAAGTCTGAGCGGAGAGGCTCTAGAATGATTTACGTCTCATGAAACGAGACAGTGGTCTAGTTGGAACGCTCTAGCTAAGGACTTCATCGAACGATTCGCCTACAATGTGGAGATCGTTCCTGATCGTTAATCCTTGGAGAAGATGAAGCAGAAGCCAACCGAAAGTTACAGAGAATTTGCATATAGATGGCGAAAGGAGGCAGTTAGAGTTAGACCTCCTATGTCGGAAAAGGAAATCGTCGAAGTGTTTGTGCGGGTGCAAGAGCCCGAATATTATGACAGAATCATGTTGCTCGTTAGAGCAAAATTTACTGAGATAGTCAAGGTAGGTGAGACTATCGAAGATGGATTGAGAACCGGGAAGATTGCCCGTGTTGCTGCCTCGCCTGGATCCTCGGGCTTGTTGAAGAAGAAAAGAGAAGATGTGTCTTCTATCTCTTATGAAGGGAAGAAGACCCCAAGGAAATCATCATCATACCAAGGTCGTTCTCGACCTTCACAAAGTTCGTGCCCGGCTTGTTATGCACAGGCTAATTACCAAAATACCCCTCCCACCAGTTACCAAAATACCCCTCTTCCCAGCTATCAAAATACTCCCCCTCCTAGCTACCAAACTTCCCCTACTATCTACCAAACTCCCCCTCCAGTTTACCAAACCCCATCGCATCACTACCGAAATGTCGCCCCCAACTGTGCCAACATTCAGACAAATTACCAAATGCCTCGCCCAATGTACCAAACCCCAGCTCCACTTTACCAAAATACCCCCCGAACTACCAAGCTACACAACCAAATAACCAAACCAACTCATATCCCAGATATCAAGCCCCCCGTCCAAACGCTCCAAATTATCGCCAGATGCCTCCTCCGCAACAAGGAAATTACGATCCCCCCTGTCCTAGATTTGAGAAAAAGTCTGCTAGAATTTTCACTCCGCTCATTGAAAGCCAAACAAAGTTGTTCGAGCGATTAACCGCGGCAGGATATATTCATCCAGTGGGGCCCAAGCCGGTTGATACAAGCTCAAAGTTTTACAAACCCGACCAGAGGTGCACGTATCACTCCAACAGTGTTGGACATGATACCGAGGATTGTATCAACCTAAAACATAAAATCCAAGACCCGATCGATCAGAATGCGGCCTCTCTTCAGACAATTGCGCCCAATGTCAATAGTAATCCTTTGCCAAATCATGGAGGCGCCACTATCAATATGATAGAGACAGATGATGACCAGTGCGTGATGAAGGCAATAGTTCCGATTGCTCCTGATGAACTGGAAAGGGCTGTAGCTTCGTTATGCATTAGAGAGAAGAAAGAGTTTGTGATTCTGACACCCGGGAAGGCTGTTGCCTTGGTGCCACGAGAAATTCTTGCCCGACTAAAGTTTGTGATTGAAACGGCTATTACCCAGGGTATGACCAGATCCGATAGGTGCTACACACCGGAAGAGTTGGCTCAAGGAGGGAAGAAAAAGGATCAGACTAAAAGACCGATTAGTGAAGCTGAAGCCGAAAAGTTCTGGAGAAAAATGCAACCGAAAGATTATTCGATTGTGAAGCATCTAGAGAAGACGCCGGCTCAAATTTCTATGTGGGCTTTATTGATGAGTTCGCAGTTGCATAGACAGGCTTTGATGAGAGCTTTGGACGACACGTATGTGCCTGTGTGTACTAACAACGACAATCTAGCAGCCATGATAAACCAGGTCATTCGGGGACATCGAATCAGCTTTTGTGACGAAGAGTTGCCCTTTGAAGGCAAGGTGCACAACAAGGATCTGCATGTCACCATCAAATGTCGAGACAAATTGATAAATCGTGTATTGGTCGACGATGGGTCCGGTCTCAACATCTGCCCGCTTTCGACTCTAAGGCATCTGAAATCTAATTTGGGAAAGCTCCACCAGAATCAAGTCAAGGTGAAAGCCTTTGATGGAGTGCAAAGAGACATATTGGGTGCGGTAAACTTGGATATTCAGGTGGGTCCTGCAGAGTTTAATGTGGAGTTCCAGGTGTTGGATATCAACACTAGTTACAACCTGCTTCTGGGAAAACCGTTTATCCATATGGTCGGGGCTGAGCCGTCTACCCTTCACCAACTGTTGAAATTTGTTTGGAAGGACCAGGAATTGGTCATTTATGGTGAAAGGAGCCATTCTAATGGGTATTTTAACATCCGACAATTTAAAATGAATATGAAGAAGCTTGAAATTGGAAGTAGTCATTTTTGGAAAAAAATTCAGAATCTGGAAATTCGGCCAAGTGTGGAAATCAGTGAGTTTTTGGCCAACTTTGAGCAGTCATAAAACCCTTGGAACGATCTTTCCAACGCCACCGAATTTGCTCGATTCCGAGTTCGTATGAGCGAGTTATGCCCTTTGAAAGTTGGGCAGTTGGCAGGGAGTCCGTCCGGAAATTTAAGGGCATTTTGGTCTTTTCACAAATCATTTCTTTTGAGGTTATATTGTTGTGTTAGGCTGATTGT
>JAJOOR010012558.1:0-22021 GCA_036250505.1 Solanum acaule
AAAAAAAAAAAAGCAAGTACCTGCCAATTCCAAAGAGCAGTATGTGCCCAAT
Organism: Solanum acaule; assembly: GCA_036250505.1. Taxonomy (NCBI): domain Eukaryota; kingdom Viridiplantae; phylum Streptophyta; class Magnoliopsida; order Solanales; family Solanaceae; genus Solanum; species Solanum acaule. The sequence continues at coordinate 53 of JAJOOR010012558.1, forward strand.
ATTGAGGAATTGCAACATCTCCAATATTTAGAGATGGATTTGCATTTCCTGCTATTCCATAATGCACCACACCTTTAACATCGAACAATGCTAACAACAGTTGTGTTGTTATCCCAGCATTTAGCTGAAATAATTAAACAAACACAAAATCGATCTATCGATCAAAACCGTATAATTAATTAATACATACGTACAACGTCACAATTATAATTATAAATATTAACACACCATGGCAAGTCCAGTCATAACCAAAACGACAGGTTGATTATCAATGTGTCCAAACCGAAATCTCCTCCCTTAGGATGATAAACAAACGTAAATATATAATCAATAAGCAAGTGATCGAAAAAACGTAAAATAATGTATATGTTTTAGTTTAATTACCAGCATAATCAATGGTGAGATCACTAGGTTTGTAACTAGGATGTTGAAGAAGAGGATTCATCTCAAATAAATTAGGAATGACTAATCCCAAATAAGGTCCTTTTTTGTTAGCCATATCAATTAATTTTCTAGTATTTCCGCTAATAGCACCATTTGCTTCTTCGAGTGAAATTATTAGAACGATGAAAGCCACAACCAATGACAAAAAAGGCTTGGAAATTGCCATGGTTTATATATATGTAGAAACTTTGAGTTTGAGAGAAAAGAGAGCTAATTAAGAGAATAGTATTGACAAGGGAAACTAATAACAAAGCCCTCATATTTATAGTAAAATTATAATTATATTACGTTGCATCATCCATCAATAATTCGACTATTTTTTAATATATATATTTTTGTCATGTAAAAGTTTTGTATAAGGCCAAACACATACACAGACTCTCACACTTGTCCTTATTTTTCATTTTGACACTCTATCTTAATCTTGTTTCATTTTAATTAACCCTTAAACTCTATTTTTTATGTACCATTTAAACACGAAATATTATTTTTATGATTTCTTTATTCTTTTATTTATGTTCTTCAATTGACGTGTCCGTTAATTTCATTTTTAAAAAATAAAAATTAACTAACGAACATCGATTTTTTTTTTGAAATAATAATATTATTTTTTGAGATTTCTCTATATTTTTGCATGAAAATAAATCGATGAAACTGATTTGATTTTCTTTCTTAAAGATTCAACTAAATTAAATAATGCCACATATTTTATTCTTTTCATATCATCTAGTATATCTGAATTTAACGCAAATATTCGTTTTGTAATTTTTAATTTAACTCAATACAAATAAAAAAACTCATCTTCAATACGAGTAATAAAAAAATTCTTGTTCATTGCTAATAACACTACTAAAAAATGCTAAAACTCGACAGATTTCTTTGGGATGTCAATGATTTTTTAAGAAAGAAAATTAAACCAACACAATTTCGCATGTTACATTTCACGCAAAATACAGAAAAACTCTCAAGAAGATTATTTTTTTAAAAATAATTAATTTTTAATCTTTTTTTAATGAAAATTAACAAACACACATTGATTTTAAAAATAAGAAACAACAATTGAAGAACATAAATAAAATAAAGAAATCATAAAAATAGTATTTCATGTTTAAATGATATATTAAAAAAATAGAGTTTAAGGGTTAAAATGAAATAATGATAAAATATAATGCCAAAATGAAAAAAATGAGGAAAAGTGTGAGGAATTGTGTATGTGTTTGGCGTTTGTATAACAACACTAGTTTTGGCATGATACTCGACAATATCCTCTTAGACGATATTATAGGTGCACGAAAGTTTTAAAAATAAATTTCAATATTGGTACTAATCAACCAATAACTGTCACCTCAGATATCACTATTTAATGGTAATAATTTAATTTTATTTTTAAATGCATTTGACGGTAATAGTTATTTCTATAAAAACACTTAGTGAGAATAGAGTTAATTTTATTGTATCTAGAGTCACTAAATTTTTTGAACGATATTTTTATAAAATAATATTGGTTCTAGATGCTCATATTATATTGGCGATAATGATGTATATACATTACTATATATCGTTTCAAAGAAAGTGAAGATCTAATACAAGAAGAATTTAGCTATGACGGTTCAAGATAACGGTTGTTAAAATTTCTTCCAGAATTATATATACCCTCAAATTGAATATCGTTATAAGTTATAACATTCTTTCGTTATAATATATTTCATTAATTTTTCAAATTTTTGTATCAATTAGCTAGGTTAATAATAATTCCAATACATTCGTCCACTTTAACTTACAAGGTAGTACTAATTTTGAAAGGCTTAGTTTACGTTTAAGTATATGTGATATGAAATTATGATTTTAAATGACTATTGGACATATGACTAGCATTGTGATTTCAAATTTCAACTTTTCCAAAAATATATGATTTGAGATTCTAAATCATGATTTCAACTTTTTAAATGTAAAACTTGATCCATAAGTTCATATTTATAAAAAAAAAAAAAAAAAAAGATCCGTCATTTTAAATTTTACATCAAAAGACTCATACTTGACATAAAAAATTTATTTATATCATATGAAATGATTATATTAAAGAATGTCTGCACTACTAAAATAACATGAAATTATTTAGAAATAACTTACCAAAAGAGCATCCTGATATTTATACATTTCAAAGAAGGAGAACGGTAAAAATATAACAACACTGACAATAAATAAATAAAATTATTTTTAAAATATAGTACTGTTGTAAAATGTCTATCAGATGAATAAGCTCTTATAATATATTCCAATTGTAATGTAGTTGTTGATGAATGATGATACTTCTATATCACGATAATATTTAATTTGCAGGCCTCTCTTTCAAATTCATATATTTTATTTTATACACTATCTAGTAAACTTGTCGGTATTCCCATATTGTCAAGTGTCAACTATCCTTTTTCTCCTCAAGATCTACAATTATATTTGATTTTCTTACTACTTAATTCATCAAATAATATGCATCCTTCGTTTTCAATAGCTACGAGATGATCATCTTAGAGTGATTCTTTTGTTGATGAATGTTTTTATTACACCCTTGACGATAAAAAGGCGAGAGCAACATGAGGCTCGGGCCCTAAATAATATTAAAAACATCTTAAAATACAAACTACATCAATTTTGGTTGACACTTATGTTACTATTCGAATTTCAAGAAGGGCGTTTGGGAGCAACGTGAGGCTCAGGCCTTAGATAATTCTAGAACCAAGTTGTTGGAGGATGAAGGGGAAGAAACAGAGGCTTGTATTCGTTTCTATTACCCAGGCCAAAGCAAAAATTTATATTTCATTATTTATAAACTCTATATTTCATACATAAATTTATGTGGTACGATTTAATAGTTTTTTCATTTGTTTTTATAAAGCTAAAAAAATATCTAATTAATTCGATACAATTATATATAAATTTATATAAATCAATATTTTTATTTCTTAAAAATTAGTAATCTATTTGAAGATTAAGTCGACTTTTAAAAAACTATGACACTCCCGTGACCCTATCTCAAACAATTGTTGCAACTAGGGGTGTTCACGATTTGGATAAAAACCGATCCAAATAAATTTTTTGAATCAAACCAATTTTATTTGGGTTTGGTTTGGTTTTAGATTTTTATAAACATATAGTATTTGGTTTGGTTATGGTTTTATTTGAAAAAATCAAAGAAATAATTGAATCGAACCGATAAATTACATATATTTTATTAATATACATACTTAATATATATTCTTATAAACAATTTTAAAGATCTTATATATGTTTTCAACAAAATTTCTTTATAATTTACTTACTGAAAGCAAAAATACCCAAGATGAAAACATTTATCTTATTGATTTCATGTATATGAGTGTGTATGATAATTCTGTGGGACTGAAAAATGTTACCGTCTCCTTCTAGGCCAAATTTGTCAATTTTAAAGCTTTATTCATAGTAAATTCAGTGATCGAAAGTTCAGTAATTTCAGTCAGTCTAACTATTTTACGTTTTGAATTGATTGTCTTCACTTTTTTCACATTTTGAATGAATTGTTTCTTTTATTTTTGTGTATGGTTAATAACCGAATAACCAAATCGAAAATGATAAATGTATATTATATTTTGTTTGGTTTGGTTTTAATAGTTTTAAAACCGATTAAGTTGATTTGATTTTAATTTTGATCAATAACCGACCCATGAACACCCTAGTTACAACTTACAATCATTCAAACATATCAATTAATTATTACTCTATATTACTATCATAAATTCATTATTAAACATGTCAAAAATGGAGTAAAAGAAACTATTGCGTCGATTAAAAAACCGAGACGCAATCAATACAGTTGATCGATTTTCCACTATGTAAGCATGTGAATCTAATTTACATTTAAAAAGAATGAGCATAGGTGATAATAAATTATTTACCTCGATTTTCTTGGCAATTGCAAAGTAAATAGGGCCAACAGGGACCAAAAGTTATGTCGCAATTAAAAAATAAATAGTGGAAAATAGAGGTTAAATTATAATAAAACGTAAACATTAAACACGTGTAATTGATGCACCAATTCTGATTTGAATTATTGGTCATTCAAACTTTTATAAAGAAATTTGAATTATTGTGACAATGCGTCATTTAAATATTGTTATGAAAATAATCTTTATTACCATGTGGTCTCTAATGATTATCAGTCATTATTAGAGTATCAATCTTACCACCTAAAGATAACATCATCAATTATTATTTCGGTTATAATTTAGAGCATGCTTTATCAAATTAAATATTTTTTATAACGTACAAATTGAGATTTTTTTTGTATTATTGTGTGAATACATGTTATCATTTTACTTAAATTTTTTACATATTTATTTATTTTAAATATAAATATTGAGAAAATTACCCTCCTAATTATTCGATTTACCAGAGATAATATCTTAAGACTCATGTGGTCAAAGTTGAATACATTTTAATCTTAAAAAACAATGATAAAAATGAGGCTTAACTCCTAGTATCAAAATCCCTTCTTCAACATTTCAAGATTGACAAATTCAATGATGACATTTGTTGCTTCTTTTTTCTTCTAAGTAATTTAAATATAATTAAGAATACTATAATGTCAAATCATGCTCCCTTTTTTTTTTCGTTTCAAATTGAGTGTCATGGAGTTTTTTCCTTAATGATGTCATTAATTATATCTTTCATTTATTTTTTTCAAGAAAAGACTTTTCTTAAAAGAATTATATATATGTAGCGTACAATAATTATAGGTATGACTTTCAAAGAGTTTTCTTTGAATACTTTATCTATTGATGACACTAATTCTATGTGGCCTTCACAAGACAACAAAAAAACCGTCATTGATTCAATGTTTACCTCAAATCCAACAAATACATCTTCACATACACATTTTTTATAAAAATACATGGCATATACTTTTTCAGAGATCAAGTATTTTATTAACTAAAAGAAAATAAGGAAATTAATTGAATTTAATAATGTTTTGTAGATAGAAAGATTCTAAAGGACAAAATTCACATGTTTTACGCCGAAAATTATTATCATCAATGATTGAGTACGATCTCGAGACACTAGCTAATTAGGAACAAAAAATTTCTTCCTAGTTGAATTAATTAGCTATTAATCTCTATTATTGTTAAATCCAAGTCCAGTAGATAGGTTATTGGGTGCACACATATTATGTCCGGAAGTTGATTAAAAAAAATTACAAATAGTTAAGGTGCAATGATACTTTTAATGATATTTTAACTTGAAAATCACAAATACATTTAGATTAGACTTGATCTCAAGAAATCTCCTTCTCGATTTTTCCTTATTTTCGCATAAATTCCATTATTAGGTAAATTCAACGTACTAGTAATACACATGCATCAAAGTTCATTCGATGAAGAAATCTTAAAATCAAATATCTTGATATTTCTTCGAAGACAATTGCTTGATGAATTGCACGGTGACTTCAACGGAGTTGGTAGCAGCAAGGGTGATGAAGGTGGAGGCCTCGTTGGACTCGGAAGTGCCACCTCCGGCCATGTCGGAGAGGGCACGGATAACGATGTAAGGTACATTCTGTTGGTAACAAATGAGAGCCACAGCAGCACTTTCCATTTCAACAGGGCTAACATCAAACTTGTTGTAGATAAAACTCTTATATGCTGCATTATCTAAGTATATGCTTGCACTTGTTCCTCTATGTACTCTTGTTACTTTTGGTGGATGACTCAAACATGTCGTTGCGTTTAAACACCCTTCCAGCTTCAAATCCTAGTTTACGCGTAACACATCAAAAGTTATTTAAGTAGTTTCACAAAAGTATTATTTGCATAGTAACAACATGTAATATTGTATAGTACTAATAAATGGACTGACCGACCCATATTGACAGCTCTAAGTATTAGAATAATAATTTAAATTACCTCGAGTTTCTTGGCGATTGCATAGTAAAGAGGGTCAACAGGGACCCAAAAGATATGTTGTCTATCCTCTGGAGTGCCAAATACAGGGAATACTTCTTCAGGTTGGTACCATATATTGTTAAGAAGATTGTTATGTGAGTTGCAATTTGTCACGTTCACATTGTATTCCGAAATTTTTAAGTATCCAATATCTCTCGTGTAATCTCCATTCACTTCAAGTGGTAGTTCATTTTCAGGGCCATCTCCATATCTCTGCATCCAGTATTTTTATTTTTTATATTATAATAAATTGAAACAACCAAATATTTTTTAACCTAAACTATACGATTTTTTTCAACTATTTTTCTTTATTGCACAATTTCAATATGAGGAACTTAAAATTCATTTTTTTTTTAAAATAGTTATTTGAAAACCCTACGCAGTCCGTCAGTCTTTGTTCTTCGAAGACTTGGAGCTTGGACACACTATAATTTGGTTTACGTGAACTTTGCTTCTACGTCTTAATATATCCTAATATTGACTTTTCTTGGAGTCTAATATTTTTCCGCTGACCAATTTTTTTAGAAAAACATTTTCCTTCGTATCAAACATCAATAACTTTTAGCCGTCCTCGTGTAAAATTCCCAAAATGCATTGAAAAGTAAGTACCTGCCAATTCCAAAGAGCAGTATGTGCCCAATACTGAGGAATTGCAACATCTCCAATATTTAGAGATGGATTTGCATTCCCTGCAATTCCATAGTGCACCACACCTTTAACATTGAACAATGCTAACAAAAGTTGTGTTGTTATCCCAGCGTTTAGCTGAAAAATTCAAGAAAAAACGTATAATTAATGAATACGTACGTATAATGTCACAATTATAATTATAAAAGGGAAGATATATATATATATAAAATAAAAAATTTACACACCATGGCAAGTCCAGTCATAACCAAAACGACAGGTTGATTATCAATGTGTCCAAACCGAAATCTCCTCCCTAAGGATGATAAACAAACGTAAATATATAATAGATAAGCAAGTGATCGAAAAGACGTCAAATAATGTATATGTTTTAGTTTAATTACCAGCATAATCAATGGTAAGATCACTAGGTTTGTAACTGGGATGTTGAAGAAGAGGGTTCATTTCAAATAGATTTGGAATGACTAATCCCAAATAAGGCTTATTTAGAATAAGGCTTATTTATTAACCATACACAAAAATAAAAGAAACAATTCATTCAAAACGTCAAAAAAGTGACAACAATCAATTCAAAACGAAAAAATATTTAGAATGACTGACATTAAAGAACATTCAATCACTGAATTTACTATAAATAAAGCTTCAAAAATTCACTAGTTTGCCCTAGAAAGAAGAGACAATGACTTTATTCAGTCCTACAAAGAATTGTCATAGACACTCATATATATAAAACCAATAAGATAAATGTTCTCATCTTGGGCATTTTTGCTTTCATAAGTAAATTATAAATAAATTTTGATAAAAAACATCTATAAGATCTTTAAAATTGTTTATAAAAATTATGTATTATGTATTCATAATAATAAAATATATGTATCTAATTGGGAAAAGGGTCTGAAAAATACTCCAACTTTGGCCGAAATTGCTATTACGATACCAAACTTTATGGAGGACATTTTACCCCCCTGCACTATTTAATAGTGTATTTTAAAGGTATATATGTGCCCACGTGGACACGTTACTATTTATAATGATGAAATATTTATGATGTCCACGTGACACATATATACCTTTAAAATACACTATTAAATAGTGCAGTGGGTAAAAGGTCCTTTCCAAAGTTTGGTATTGTTACAACAATTTCGGTCAAAGTTCGGATATATTTCATACCTTTTTCCCTATATAATTTGAAGGTTCGGTTATTTCTTCGATTTTTTCGAACAAAACCATAACCAAACTAAATACTATCAGTTTTTAAAAATCTAAAACCAAACCAAACTCAAATAAAATCGATTTGGTTCGATTTTTCGGTTTGAATCAATTTTTGTCCAAACCATAAACACCCCTACTTGTAACCACTCTTGCCATGATCTACCACTAATTACCATCAACCTCACATTTTATACTATATGATTATCCACATTCTTGACATTTATTTGTAAAAGAAATTCTACACCTATAAATAGTGATGTTTCTTTATTTGTGAAATATAATGAGAATTAGGAGAAGTGTGAAAAATATTGTAGTGTGTAGTGAGGCTAGTATAGTGAAAGAGAGAGTTGAGATAGAGAAAAATATTCTAAGTCTTCAACTAATTCACTATACAAAAGGGGGAAATTATGTGTTGAAGAAATGTGTTTTTTTTGTGGAACTTTAAACTCTTCAACTAACTTTAGAGTTGCTTGAGTTATACGACGTTATTGGATTGTTGCATCCTGGAGGCGACAAATCAAGAATATTATTATTGAATCGATGTAAATTATGTCGCAGTAGACTTGAATCTTCTTAAAGAGAGAGAGATATGTGTCTCAACCTGAATACTTTTTTATTTATTTTTGTCATGTTATTTTCAACTCTATTATATATATATATATTACACCATCACTACAATATGGCATGGGCTTGGCTAGTAATATATTAGACATTATAGATACTTCATTTTGTTTACAACAATAACAATCCTAATATGTTAGTGTAATTTTATAAATAGTTTTGGGAAGATAAATATTTGAAAGGTAGAGAGATAATTTCGATAGACTCGATTGGCTCAAGTAAAATTATTTTAAAATAATTTGGAAAAAGAAATAGGAAGTAAAAAAGTCATGAAAAAAATGAAAAATGAAAAAGTATGACAAAGTATGTTGAAATGAACAATAACAATAATTAGGTAACTGAAGTACGAAAAAAAAAATGGATAAAAATTAAAGAACAAATGCGTATGAGAGTACATATTACTAGTGGTAGAAACTACTCATACCATGTTGTACTATTTTACTGCCAACATTGCTTGATCTTCTTGTTGGATAGTCTTTCAGCTCTCAACTTGTTAAATGAGTAAGAGCCCGTTTTGATTTATTTTTTTTTAAAAGAAAAAGTTTTGAAGTCAAAAATAAAAAATCAAAAAATAAAAAGTAGAGAAACATTTACTTTTGATTTTTGATTTATTTTAAGTTATTTTAAACTTATTTTAAGTCATTTTTTACCTTATCAAACACTTCCTAACTTATTTGAAGCCATTTTAAATTTATTTTAAGTTATTTTTTATATTTGTCAAATATTTTCAGGAGTAAAAAGCTGACTTGAAAGTAGGTTTGACTAACTTTTAAGCTAATCCAAACACCCTCTAAATGTCCGTATGAATTAACTTATTTTAGGTCATTTTAATTTTTAAATATTTTTTTAATTTTAAAAGTATTTGAAAAGGTTATAAATTGTTTTTAAGTATTCATGGAACACAATTATACTTTTCTTTCACCCTTCTGTCTTACATATCAACAGGACCACAAAACACACATTTCAGTTGTTGCCAAATTTCTCAAATTGAAAAAAAAAATAGTTACTGAAAATACTTTTCTAATTCTATAACAATCCACTTTAACTTACAAGGTAGCACTAATTTTGAAAGACTAAGTTTGCGTTTGAATATGCAATATGAAGTTTTAATTTTAAATTAATATTTGAATACTTGATTTGAGATTATAATTTTAAATCTTAAATTATCCCAAAAAAAAAACAAGGACATGATTTCAACTCTTTTAAAGGTAAAACTGACCCACAATAAATTTATATTTTATATATATAAAAAGATTCATCATTTTAAATTTTGTAAAAAAAAAAACTCATGATCGGCGTGAAAAGATTATTTTGTACCATATTAAATGAATATATTAAAAATAACTACTATACTATTAGGAAACATGAAACTAGTTACGGAAATTATCAATAATCTCAAGCTAATTCATCGCTAAAAAGATCCTAACTAATTGAATTTTCTTATAATTCATCGCTAATCTATAGCTAATTAAATGGAATTGGCATGAAATTTTTGTTCCTTAACTACAAAAATGTGTGTCGCTAATTCCATGTTTTCTAATAGTGCTGAATTTTGATTATAATTGTTAGTGACTAGTGATATTTGAAATATTTGTCACACCCCTTTTCTGACCGTGGAAGGATTTTTCCAATTTAAGTGACCGTATTGATTAAGGGATTATTTTATTTTTGCAGAGTCGCCACTTAGAATTGAGTTATGGTGTTCCAAGTCACCTTTTCTGTTTAATCCCTAACCAAAAGGAAATGACTCTTTATTTTGGTCTGCGAACTAGAAATTCAGGTAAGGAATTATGTTGACCGAGGGGAAGGTATTAGGTATCCCTCGAGTCCCGTGGTTCTAGCACGGTCGCTTTTATTGACTTATACTTATGTTAAAATTATTATTATTATTATTATTATTATTATTATTATTATTATGAATACATTATTATAGGCCATGATTTGCTTATTTTTTTATTGTTGAATTTTTATTAGTCTGAACCTAGATGCGTAACCGCATTCTTAATTGAAACCATTTTTAGCGTATCTAAATTTGCCTACAAAAATTAGTTTGCCAATTTTTAAGCGCGAATCAAGTGGTGCCGAACTACCACCGACCACAATAATAATAATAATATTAGTAATAATAATAATAGTAATAATAATATTACTATTTCATCATAAACATGTGCACAATAGTTATTACTCACTGTTGAAATTTTCTTAATAGTTTTTATTTTATATATTTATTTATTAAAAAAAAAAACTAAGTTAGCACTCAAAAGATAAAAGCAACACCCATATTATTGCACAAAAATAACTTATCACTTATTTGAACACAACTCAACAGATAATTCATCAAAATTAATAAGGCACAAGCACCAAAACAAATAATCACAAATTATACAATTTTATTTCTAAATTTAATGATATAAAAGGTTCAAACAAATTTCAATATTATAATGCTAAAATTAAACACACATAAATTTGAGCAACTTTTGATATTAGAATCACATTTGTATAATAATGAAATCAAATTATACAATGAAGATTAAATGGTACCTATTGCGAAAATTCAATTCACGAAAAGGAAACAATCCTAATAAGAAGCCATAAACTCGAAATCACGAAAGCAAACCTCAAACTCAACCTCTAAGTGTGGGGTTGGAAGGAATTAAAAAACGTTTTGATGTTTTGATTTTTTGTCTATGCGTACGAGTGTCTTTTGGTATGAATGTATAGTGCATTCTTTGTTCTTTTCTTTTTTTTTACGTTTTTTGTGTGTGTTGTCTGTGTCCTTTTTTTTGTTGTGTGCAGAGGTCTTTTTGTAGGTATGTGTGTATGGTCTCGATCTGGATTTTTTGTTTTGTAGTGTGAGGCTCAAAAGTAAAATAAAACAAAATAAAACAATGGGTGTGTTTGTAGGTGGAAAAAAAAAGTAAAAATGGATGGCAGGTGTAGGTAGTAATCTCTGTGTGTGTGTTTCTTTTCTTGTTTTTTTCTTCTTCTTATCGTCTTAAGAAAAATTGGCTTATTTAGTAAAATCTAAATTAAAAGAATACATATATTTTGTAAGTTCTCATTTCTTTTTTAAACAAGTGAAAATAAAATATACCTTAAAAAGTGATTCTATTTTTGTTGTTTTTAAATCTTTTAAAATAAACTTAATAAAATAAGATAAAAGTCAAAATATTTAATTTAGATTTATAAAATATTTAAGTTCTAAAAATGATGTTAAACTTAAGTTCGGTCAAAAATTACGTGTCTACAATATTATAATCGATTTATTTATAAAAGATAATTGAAGATATGTGATTTATCAATAAGGCGTCTCATGATATTTTAATATCTTATTTATGAATTATGATTTGTTCATGTGATAAAACTATATACAAATTGAGGAACTTTTTGATCAGTTTCACAATTTATGAATTCTCATATTTATAAAAAAGATAAAAAAAAATTAAAAAGTATATTACATATCTAAATGATTTTGTCAGAGATGATCTGACATCACCAGGTGAACAACGTGCAAATTAGGTGAGATTTGATTCTCGGAAGAGATATATTATAGGGAAAAAGGATAAATATATCCCGAATTATCGTAAATAATATGCAGATATCCTCCGTCATACTTTTGGGACAGTGTCACTGTAGTCCAAAAACTAGAGCATATATGGGACACGTGACACAATCTTATCCGTCAATTCGATATTTAATAAATATCGGGTCTGTGAATAAGATTATGACACGTGTATGTCCGTTAGTATAAAGGGTATATATGCTCTAGTTTTTGGACTGCAGGAGCACCAATGTGCCAAAAGTATGACAGAGGATATTTGCATATCATTTACAATAGTTCGGAGGTATATTTGTCTTTTTTTCCTATATTATATATACCCTTAGGTATGAAATATATTATACTCTCCGTCTCAATTTATATGATTTACTTTTCTTTTTAGTCAATCTAAAAAAATGACACATTCCTATATTAAGTAATAATTTAACTTTAAAATATATATTTTATCTTTAATGAAATAATTTACAATCACACAAACATTTATTACTTATTTATGCCACAAAATTTAAAAGTCTTTTTATTAAACTTCGTGACAAGTTAAACTAGTCATATAAAATAGGATGGGAGGAGTAATATAATTTACCCCATCACATTTTAACTCTTTTTTTGGGTAATAAAATTTTAACTCTAATCTTTGTCTGTGAGAAAGTTAATTTCCTCTTTGCGTTTGTTTTTAATTCCTAAAAAAAAGTCTTTGGTATATAGTTTTTCAGAATTAACTTTTGTGAATAGGACAATTCCAATTTCCTTTTGTATTTTGAGGAGGATAATTTTTATGGTTCCCTCTTATTTGTGTATTTTTTTAGTATTTCTTTTTACGTTTTTGAATTTTAACAAATAAGATAGGGGTTCATGTCAAATTCTCCGCCACTCGAACGGTTAAAAAAGAACAAAAATTGTTGTTGACGAATGACGATACTCGTTTTTGTAAACTCTTTCTACATAGTAAGTACTCCATTTATTCAAATTGTCATATTTTTTATTTTTCATCTAATGTCCAATATTTACATTAATTTCAATTAATTTAAATTTATATCGAATAAAATTTCATTTGATAACAACGCTCTCTATTAAGAATTTTTTGACTATTCCAAATAATCGTTGATGAATGAATGATACTCTATCACGAATTACGATATTATTTGCATTCTACGGACCTCTCATTTTTTGTCTTTTCTTATTCAGATATTTTATTTTACACACTTTTATTAATAATTGTGTCGAATTGTCACTATTTTTTTCTCGAGATCGACAATTTAAAAGTTGAAACTTTAGATGTTAATTACAATTGGTTTGTAGTCGTTTTCATCATTAGGCCTAAGACAAACGTTTAATATTTTATTATTTTTAATCTCAATATATTACACATATTAATTTATTTAGTATGATTCAATTTCTTTTTTGATTTATTTTTATAAAACTAAAAACTTACCTAATTATTCGGTATTATGGCTATAAATTTATATAAAAACATATATTTTAACTTTTAAAAAATAATAATTGATCCGTTAGTTGATTTTTCTAAAACTATGACACCCCTACGTAAATGTGGCCCTCTCAAATAACTGTTACAATTATCCAAGCACATCAATTAACTAGAAAATTTGTCTGCGCTTCATGCAATAGTTAAAATTTTTAAGGGATAATTTTACAATATTCATCTCTCCTGTGATTTACAATATTACATTTACTTTCCTTATTTTTATTTTTTTGTAATCATTCTATAAATTTATTTAAAATAAATATAAATTAATTATAATTTAACAACAACCTTTTGTATTAATTTCTCATATTAATTCACATTATTTTTTTTAAAAATAACTTATCTAATGAAATTTTCAAAAATAAATCAATATGAAGAAGTGCGAATATATAGATTATTATATATACTTTTATCATTAATATTTTAAAAAAAAACATGTTTGAGTAAACGAAACTAAGAAATGTGTCGGTTAAAAAGTATGAGAATAGGTAATAATAATAAATAATTTACTGCAACTAAAAAATAGATAGTGGCAAATAGAGACAGATGAAGCTATAATTTTATTCATTATGGATTCTGAATTTTATAAGGACGATTTCAAATGTTATTAATTGATATGTACATATTTAATATATTTTTTAATATAAATATATTATATGAGCAAAAATTATTAAATTCAGCTGAATTTGTCCTCAAACTCTAACTCGGCCCTAAATAGAGATTAATTATAGGACATCTAAGTCTAACACGTGCAACACGACCAATTATTGTACCAACTCTGATATGAATTATTGATCATTCAAATCTTATAAACAATTTTAAAGTTGTTACAATGTATTCATTTAAATACTGTTATGAAAGTGACTTCTTGTTGTCATGTGGTATTATATTAGTAGTTGTGCCTACAAATTATATGTTATCACTATCAATCTCACCACCTAATGATAACATCTAACAATTATTATCTCAGTTATATATTTTAGAGTGTACCTTTGTCAAATTAAATATTTTTTATAACGTACAAATTAAGAATTTTGTATTATTGTGTGTATAAATATTATCATTTAACTCAACTTTATACTTTATTTTTTTTTAAATTTTGAGCAGAGCTAAATTATGCATGTTAAAGAATTGAGAAAATTATCATCCCTAATTGTTCGATGCACGATTTAGAGATAATATCTTAAGATTCAAGTATTCAAAATCGAAGACATTTTAATCTATTGGTGTAATATATCATAAATACTATAAATTACAGTTGACATAAAATGAACAAAAATGAATAGAGATAAATGTAAAAAACACACCTAAATTATCTAAATTTTTTTAGTTTCATACCTAAACTATCACTTATTAGTTTGAGAAACTCACCTCAGTGTTGTGTGAAATATACTCTCTCTTTTATTTGAAAAAACCTTGACACATGACATTCCACATGGATAAAATATTCCACCTTGACGAAAATTAAATAATAAACTATTAATATTAATTAAAAATGGGAAAAATGACAAATATATCCCCAAACTATCGTAAATGGTATGCAGATACCCTCCGTCATACTTTTTGGACATTGGTGCCCCTGCTGTTCAAAAAGTAGAGCATATATACCATTTACACTAACGGATATACACGTCATAATCTTATTCACCGACCCGACATTTATTAAATATCAGATCGACGGATAAGATTGCGCCACGTGTCCTTATTTAGTCTTCCGTTAGAGTGAAGGGCATATATGCTCTAATTTTTGGACGGCAGGGGCACCAATGTCCCAAAAATATGATGAAGGGTATCTGCATACCATTTACGATAGTTTGAGAGTATATTTGTCTTTTTCCCCATTAAAAATTAAAGATTAACATATTACTATCCCAAAAAATATAATTTTTTAAAAATTAAATTTTTAATTATTTTTCTTACCCAACTCCACTACATCCTGCCCCCACCCCCGACAATTCCCCAGCCTTATATTTTTTTAAAATTTATTTTATAAAATATTTTTTTTAAAAAAACATACTTTACCTCCCCCCCGCCCCAAAAAAAACAAAAAAAAATTGATATTCTTTTATTTTAAAAAAATAAAAATTCTACCCCATCTTGAATTTAACCTCCGTTCCTAATTTTTTTTTACACTTTTCTCGTTTTGTGTTAGATATATACATATATTTTTTAGGAATTTTTTTCTACTTGTGTACCGAAAATAACGTTAATAAAAAAATTATTTTAAAAAAAGTCTTGTGGCGGCAAGTAAAAAATATTTTCAATATGTATATCTAACACAAAACGAGAAAAAATTTGGAAGCGGTTAGGTGGAGTAGAATTATTTTTTTAAAATAAAATAAAATAATATCTAAATTAGTATTTTTGGGGGGGGGGGGGTGAAGTTAAAAAAATACTTTTATAAAAGAAATTTAAATTAAAAAAATGGGCACGGGGGAGGGGGGAGGGGGGACGGTTAGAGGAAGTGATTGAGTGGGGTAAGAAAATATTTTACATTTTATTTTATAAAAAAAATACTATTATTTTTTTCGATAATAATTTTTTAATCTTTAATTTTAACTAATATTAATAATTTATTTAATTTTTGTCAAGGCGAAATGTTTTGTCCATGTGGAGTGTAATGTAACAATTTTTTTAAAATAAAAGAGAGTTTATTACACACCATGATGAGATTGGTATAAACGAAAGAGGTGTGTTTCTCAAACTAATAAGTGATAGTTTAAGTATGAAATTCACACTCTCAATAGTTTAGGTATGAAACTAAAAAAATGAGTTAGTTTAGATGTGTTTTTGACACTTGTCTCAAATGAATAAATAAATCCTTAGGTTGAGACACAAATATTTTAAGGAGATTCAAGTTCATCCCCTCCATGTGCACATGATGTGCATGCAACATTTTCATTTATTTGACAATCTTCTCTATGATAAATACAATTTAAATTGACAAAATCATTTCTGTAGAGAACAATATTTTACAGTAACACTAAAAGAGTCGCCTTATCATACATATACATTTGTCATAATACAATAACAAATAGTATCAGATACATATATATACATCAAGCTCTCTGAGTACTGTATTCACATTGTTTTTCAACTTCCTGCTCATGGCGATTATATCGACAAATTATGAGAAGAAAATATAGGAAGTTTACAACATTGAGGAAAGCAAGTAGACAGTAGTAATAATCTAAATGACCATTGTTAATATTACTTGACAACCAGCTAACTCCACCTCCATATGAAGTAACAATATCCACAACATTCACTAAAACACTCCCAAAAAACCCAGATACAGACATTCCAAGTGTGAAAATAGCCACAACAAAACTAGACATGCTTTTTGGAAGTTCAGAGTAAAGGAACTCTACCAATCCAATTGCATTGAAAGCGTCAGCTAGTCCAAGAAGCACGTACTGTGGTACAAACCACATAGCCGACATGTTTATATTTGGACCGTCTTGTGGATCTTTCTGATCAATTGATATGCCCCGCCTTATGCCTTCTGTTATCGCTGAAAGTATCATTGCTGCAGCAGAGAGAACTAAACCAATTCTCATACGAAGAACGGGGCTTAAGCCTCCAGGCTGTCCTGTATATCTGGCCTTTATTGGCACGAGAGCACGATCATAAAAGGCAATCCACATTACTAGAGTGATTACCATAAAGACAGAAAAAGATCCGGCTGGTATTTCAAAATCCGAGAAGATATGTCTATCCATCGTCTTTGTTTGGAGTGTGGCAAACGAAAATTGGTTTAAGCTCAGCTGAACCATTATATTGCTAGACCACATGGGAACAACTCTAAGAAGAGACTTCAAAGATACTACTTGTTCTACACTACAGAGTCTCCACGGATTTGAAGCGAATCCATCAGGATTTATATCTCTTTCAGGATCTTCAATCATGCAAGCTTTATTTAAACACCTACATGAAGATCAGTAAAAAAAAGGTACATCTTTAGCTAGAACAGCTAATAGTCACATATAATCTTGATGTTACTAAATCAAACATAGGATACCCTCCGAACGAATCATACCTAAAGCTGCTTGTTAAGGCTTGACTTTCAGAATCAGGCGATTGATGATAATAGTTTGCACGGTTGACAGGAAGATCGATATTTCTTTTTCTAACAGCAGCCACAAGTACTTGAAAGAATCCAGTGAACAAGCTTTCACTAGCACTAACTTTGATATACATAGAAGAACCCAAAAGGAAGGCTGAAACAGAGAAAAACATAAGGATAGCAGGAATTCCGAAACCAATTCGCCAACCAAAAGCATCTTGAATATACACAATTAAGGTTGTCGCAACAAGTGTTGACATTCCAATAGTAGCATAGTACCAGTTGAAATAACTTTCCATAATCCTTTTATTATTTGGATTTTCTTTGTTGTCCAATTGATCAGCACCAAACGCTATAGAACAAGGTCTAACGAAACCAGCTCCTAGAGCAATTGTCCCAAAAGAAAACAATAATACAAGGAGTTGTGCTGGTGTTGGTCTATCGCATTCATTGATCTCAAAATGATCACAACGTGAAGGCCTCAGCTGTGGAACCATGGTGGTTAACCAAAGAATAGTCATTCCCTTTGAAAAAAAGACGAAAATTTGTCTCAGTGAAGTTGAATTCTACATCATTAAGAAATGTTATTTGTCCAGAAACATATCCACTGGTGACTGAGGTTCTTGATTGTTTTCCCATGAACCAACTTCAACTAATTACTTGTTTTAGACATAAAAGGCTTCCAATTGTGACTAACAAAATTATTGTGGAGTACTAGAAATGACATAATACATAAATGTGTCAGGCCTCAACTGATATCTACGTTCTCCACCTTTGAGTGTGCATAAGTAGACACTTAAATTTGTATAAAGTTGAACAGATAGACATAACTGTCCTGTGTGACATATACAAAGCAATTCGAGTGTATCTCACTTTGAATTGTCACATAGGACGCATGTCTCCAGCAGAGCAGTAAAATGTAACTTCGATCGGATGCGGGTATAAAATCCCGCCGCTTAGATGTCCAGCAGATCTACTTGTTCAACTTTATACAAGTTTAAACGTCTACTTATGCACACCCAAAATTGGAGGATATAGATGTTAGCTGAGACCAAGTTAAAAGAAACATTTACGCATTATGTCAATACAAATTAAATCAATCAGTTTCGATTCTCTTAAATTAGACATGTCAATAAAATTTAGCACATCCTTACTGAATTTAGGATAAGGGCAGACTTCATAAGGAAATAATTGAGCTGAACTTACCTGAAATACATATTTTCTGGCAACCAAACACCAGAAAATGACTTATTTCCAAGAAAAAATTTCCCTTCATGCTAAAAATACACACTGATAAATGAAATAATCACTACAATAAAAACAACTTTTAGCGGCAATAAAATATGTACATGAACAAAGTGTGCTAGAACCTTTATCAACATCCGTTAATTGTTATTACATTCAATGTCATGCTTTAACGACATTTACAAAGAGTGCTAAAAAGTAATTGTCTCTAAAAAAAAAAACATATTTATCGACAATTAAGCTTAATTAATTGTGGTACTAAAGATCAGAGTAGAGTTATTGGGACATACAAAAAGGCTGGAGATAGATCCAATAGCAACAACAGTGAAGCGACCCAAGAAAGAATCAGAAACAAAGGCACCCAAAAGGGCCAATCCATGGGAAAGAGCAGACCACATACTCAGTAAACTTGTAGCTGTTACAATTTCTAAATTATAAACTTTCATCAAATATATCACCATATTTGGCTGCAACCCATAACTTGCCACTTTCTCCAATGTTTCATTCACTGCAAAAGTTAGTAAAAACACACACAAAAAATGATTCTTGACAAAACAAAAAAAAAAATTAAACATAATGGAAGAAACCCCATAAAGATTTTGTCTAACCTATGATGAATGGCATGGTTTTGAGACCACCCTTTGTGTAAGTTTTTGGCAAATGATCTAACAAGCTCTCTTCTTCTTCCTCCTCAATAATTGCCATCTTTTTAATTTAATTTGATTTTTTTTTTCTAATTTTGTTCCAATCTGTGTTGCAAAGGGGTGAAGAGAAAATGCTTTTACCCCATTTGTGGAGCATCCAGTACAGTCAAGTATCTGCTTATTGATTGATGAGAGGTGGCATTTTTAGATTAGGAAGAATCACAAATAAAGTAGGCACCTTTTCATAATTCAAGCAGGGTAATGATTATACAAGTTGTAGTGACTCATATATATCCTCGTTATCTATATGCGTTATACAAATAGCTTACATATACTCTTTTCTTTTAGCGGAAGTAAAAAATAATAATTTTAATTTAATTTTTTAATTATTTTTTTGAAAAAATATAATTCATATAGGATATATATGAGCCACTTTGATAGGTCAGGGGTATATCAACTCTAAATTGTAAAGTTGAGAAGTATATCAGACCCTTTTCCCTTAAAATTTTGACCAAGATGTTTTTGTTTTATTACTCCTCTATTCACTTTTACTTTCAGCATATTTTTAAAAATAATTTTTTATTTTTATTTATTATTTTTAATATATTAAATAAAGACTATTATTAATACACTATATATCAATTAATATAAATATTATAATAAAATATTCATATTAATAACTATTTCTTTAAAAATGTATAAAATTCAAAATAAACAAATAACAACGAATGGATGAAATACTTTTTAAATATGTAAGATATGGATCGGGTATATAATATGGATCTTTTTAAATTTTGTTTAATTTATGTGATTTATGTCTGCGTGGTATAAATTATTAATATATTTTGTTATGTCATATTTTTTTAATAATTAATATATATAGTTGAGTGATTTTATAAAAGAAATTTTTTAGAGTGATTTTACTAATCTATATATATATATATATATATATAGGAGGAAATGGAAAATCTGATGTGACATAGTTCTTTGATCAGGATTTCTAATTATCTTTTTTCTCAGATTTTTGAGAATTTTCTCTTTATTTTAGGATTTAAAATATTATATTAAATTAATGTTGGTCTATTTATATTATTCTTTATTATTTTATTACTATTGATATAAATGTAGCAATCAATGTAATAATTATTGAAAATTAGTTGGTTTCTTCTTCATTGAAATATAAGTGTTATTTTCTTTCTTTAATTAGACCTAATTATGTGATCATTTAATTAATTATTAATCAGTTTTATTCTTCAATTTTTTTTCACCTTTTAAATACGTGTATAGACAAAGCATACATACCCATATATAGGATATTCTTTACCATACTAATTAGCTCTTCTCCTAAAATTATTTTGTTTTCCTTGTACTGTGTATGTTTCTATAAGGAAATGTAGAAATTAATGTAGTAATTAAGAAATTTAAAAGGTAAGTTTCATTGCAAATTAATAAATGCAAAAATGTGAAAAGTCATTACATTTAATGGCATTTTACCATACAAATTATTATGCTTTGCAGTTACATCTTGTTTGCACATATAAATATAAGAAACATTGCAAATGATGGAGTAGCTCAATTAAGGTTGGGTGATAGTTATATTTCAGTGATTATTTTTGAAGGTGAGATTATCTATTTTATTTTATATGAATTGATGGTAAGTGTATCAATTGTCTTTTATTTATGCATTTTTCAAGGGAATTTATTAAAATATATGAGCGTTTATAAAATGTGAATTATGAAATATGACTTTATATTTTGCAGGAGCAAGTGTTACTTGGAGTCTCAATTCCATTTTCTTTTATATGAATATTTTTAAAGGTGAGATTATCATTTTCTTTTATATGAATTGATGCTACGAATATCTATCTTCTTTTATTTATGCATTTTTCACAAGAAATTTATTAAAAGATACGAGTGTTTACGAAATGTGAATCCTAAATTATGATTTTATATTTTGTCGGAGAAAGTGTTACTTGAAGACTCAACTAAAAAGATTGCTACAAAATTCACACATACAAAAGAAGTTAGAATATCTATTTTCTTTTCTATATACATTTTTCAAAAGTAGCATACTA
>JAJOOR010012559.1:0-15413 GCA_036250505.1 Solanum acaule
CTAATATTTCCTTTACTGGTCGTTCGTCCTCCACAAGTGTTGCATTGGTCTTTGCTGGTTCCGAAGAATCTAATCTTGGACGTGAAGAGGTGGGACTGCCCTGGTTTCTTACATCCATTTCCTTATTATGGACACAATCGGATATATTGGATTTAACACTCACTGATCCAGAAGTAGACGATTTGGGAGCAATAGGAGAAGCTAGATTTCTATCAAGCTCATCTCTTACGACATTCATACGTTTTCCAACATCAACATTTCTCTCCACAGTGTCAATCACTGGTTGCTCAATACCCACTCGGAAACTGCTGTGTCTTATGACATGTATGACATCATCAAAAGCTGGTTTGAGCTGAGAAGAAGCTGCTTTTTCAAGAATCACATTCTGTGGAACACTTACCTTGTCTGCCAAAAAATTATTTTGGCTGGCTGAAATAGGAGGGGTGGAAGGGGAGGCACTTTCAGTTGTCGAGGGAAAGAGTTCCTTGGTCAAGAACTTGTCATCACCATTGGCTTTTGAAGTAAGGTTAGAGTGGAGCAGATTGTTTTGGCTTGAGGAAACGAGTGGAGTAGTGGGAGAGACACTTGTTGTGGAGGATGACAACGTTGCCATAGACCTGTCAATACCGCAGGATGCTAAACTGGGGTTAGTCAGATGCAAAATATCAGTGGTAGAATCAGGCTTGCTTGTTGTGGAATCACCCTCACAAATAGCAATCTCTATCAAGTGTGGAGATGCAGTATCCGTAGCTACGTACGAATTTGATCTCTCATTGCAAGTACCAACGTCCAAACTTTGATGATTCTCCTCAAGCTTTTCAATGGAGCCTGCTTCAGATATCTGGTTATCTTCATGGTTTCCCCTAGAACTATAAGCATTATATGAGTGTGATGATGTAGTAACTGAACACGAAGGTCTTGACTCTATGGTTTCAGTTTCACTAGCTTGTTCATGACTTCCAACCATTTGTTTGGCCAAGTTAATAAAATGATTTGTTGAATCATCACAAAGTTCAAATCCTTGGATCGGCACTGAAGAAGAAGCAGAATTGCTGCTCTCTGTTTGCATTCCTTTAGAAGCTCCTGATGAAACCTTTCGAGAATGCAGCATGCTGTTCTTTGTGGCATGTATTTGACAACCACCAGGAGAAGAACCAGGGATCCTTTCGGGGTCTTTCTTTGTGGCATGTATATGATAGCCATCAGGAAAAGTATCAAGAATCCTTTCGGGGTCATGCGACTTGTCATTTGGACCACACTCTACATCATCGTTCGCAGAATTCAAGGCATCATGACACACTGGCTGTAGCCTTCCAGTAAACGACGGTTGCTTAGTAAATTTAGGAGGTGTTCTCTGTCTGGGCCTTGTAGGTGATCTATCATGCACGACTTGTCTTATAGTGCCAGAGGGAGAGATTCCCCCGTTTCTTGGTTTATTCTTCGAGGTGGACTCAGTGGTAGGAAACTGCAAGGAAAAGGTAATTAAAATATAGATATTATCCAACTAATAGTCAAGCGCTAGTCAAGATAAGAGGATTAGGGACTTGATACCTGATTCTTCAAAGTAGGTGGTGTATGTGCATTAGATTTCGAGATAGGAGTAGGTGAACCTGGTTTTAGGACTTTCAGTGATGCTTCAATGTTAGCTTTGCTTGCACCAGTACCACTGACCTTTGTCTTGCCACCTCTCATGGGAGAACTATGTTCCCTCGTTTTTCCCTCTTTCAAAGCCAACATAATATTTTTTATAGTTGTGGGTTGCTTAGCTTCTGCATCACATTTTTTCTCGTCATGCAAAATGTTCCTAGAGTCATTGTCCTCTGTGTCGGCCCCATGATGTTCCTCACTAGAATAATGTTGCTCAAAGTCTTCGTGATCAACAAAGGCAACATTCGTGTTAGTGCCTTTATGGTCATCATTGCAAGTCATTTCCTGCAAGTTCTCGCTCGACTTTAAACTATCTTTATCACTGCATGAACTGGTACTACTTTGGCTTTCTGCCATATTCTTTCCGGAGTCACGACCAGCAGTGAGAGGTTTTTCAGGAGAACTTAATGGAGGAGGACTAAAGGATGGTCGATACTGATCCACGTAAGGCTGCAAATATGGGTGCTTCAGGAGTTCCGATGCCTGAAAATATTGAGGTCAGACAATGGACATGACATTCCGACACAAAAATTTAAATTGGTAAGCTTACAGTAGGTCGATGCTCAGGGCTCTTCCTCAGCATTCCTCTAATAACTGTTTTTCTGTGAAAACAATATCCAAATGAAATATAATGACAAACAAGTGCACCATCTCAAATAAGCATGTTACAGAAGAATAGAGAATTCATAATGTCAAGATTGAGGCTCGGATTTGTTGTCTGTTGAAAGTTGATAACTTGAACATGTAATATCTTCCAGAGGGATTATGAGTACACAAATTCTAGTATTTCGAAGTGTTTACATTTTCTTCAAAATGTTAAGAAATTGTCATGTGCCACTTGGAAGGAGAAGATAGACCATTAAGAACAACTTTTTGATAACCGTGAAATCCTCGAGGCTAGTGGTGTACGGTTCAGAATTCGGTGGATAATGGGGCCATTGCAGAACATTAACAGTTACAAGAAAGGAAAGAAGAAAAATTATCTTCTAAAACATGACTAAATATTCACACACAAATTATCAATTAAACACCTATGAGTAGAAGCTTTAGCACAAAGACAAATTATGCTCGCAAAACAAAGGCCTGACTTACAAGGACGGAGAATAACAAGGTGGCAATGGGCCAATGCATGATCTGTTTATTTTGCTTATCAGTCCTGCCATGTCCTGGATCATTATAAAGTGTATTATGAAGTGTCAAATTCAGTATAAGTAGCAAAAGGTTCTCATTTTGAGGAAACAAACATACAATAAGTTGCATATATATAATGAAATTACACTTATTTGCTCCCACAACCAAGATTCACAGCATCATTCAGCATTAACTATTTTCAAGATTATGCCACAGTAAATTATTGATCAATCACACTGATAGCTTCAATAGTTCACTGAATTTTGTCTAGTTCGGTGTTTCACCGGTTACTAATTCAATTTATTTGTAGTAGGCCTCCTTCACCACAACATTAGTGTTCTCAATTTTTGGGCGCACTCCCGCTTTAAGTAGCTAAAACCTCTAATATTTTATCCTTTATCATCATGAATTATTCTTTTATTGCTATCACTTCAGTTTGATTTTATCTTAATGCTTTTGTTAGAGATACGGGCTTAACTTATTAGGAGTCTAAACTGAGTTCTCTATACAAGTAAGACATTTTGTACTTTGATTTGACATCTACTCCCTCTGTCCCTATTTATGTTGCACCGTTTGACTTGGCACAAAGTTCAAGAAAGAAAGCAAGACTTTTTGAAATTTGTTGTCTAAAATAAACCTTAGACATTTGTGTGGCGATAAATTATTTCATTAAGGGTAAAAGGAGAATTTTGAAATTAAAATTGATTTTAATTATAGAAAGACAACATTCTTTTTGGGACAGACTTAAAAGGAAGAACATCTCTTCAACAAAATAATTGGAATTTGGATTTACTTGTCACTTGAATTCACTAACTTACAAACGAAACCCCCCATCCCAAGGTCTCTATATATGCAGAGCCAGTCATTTAAGCTTCTATTCATAAATTAATCAATAGAGATAAAATATAAGGTCAGTTTCCCATTTCACTATGTATCCGAGGAATTGAAATGGAGATAATAGAAACGAATTCAAGAAGCCTTACAAATGCTTTAAATGCAGGGCGGTGAGCAGCCATTTCATACATACAGCAGCCTGGTCAAGAAATGAATGGATTTATGTATATATCAAATAAACACGAGATTATTGCTACAACAAACCAGTGTCCTCAGAGTTGGGAAAGAAGATAACCTTATGAAATGAAAGGTGTGGTAACAGATGACATACATAGGTGAGAGGTTCATATCTTCCAAAAATTATTGGAAATGAATGTCTACAGAGAACTCCAATACAATTTGGCACCACATTCTAAGTAAGATATAAATGCACTTGAACCAGAATGGAGTAAAGGAGTTACATACCTAAGGACCAAATATCTGATTTAAAACCGTATGGAATATCCGTAAGAAGTTCCGGGCACATGTAATTGGGAGTTCCAACTACCTGGAACATAAAATAACACTATTAGCTTACTGAAACATCTCTTCCAATAGAAGTTTTAGCTTATTTAGTTCCATTAAGTGATATCTTCCATTATTTCTTGTTATTTTTTCTTTAGCCTAGCGGGTGGGGACGGGGGAAGGGATGTAGGCTAGGTCATCCCGAATGTAACACTCCTGAGTGTTCGCATCCTTGGTTCCTGTTTTCTCTATGGCTTTGCTAAGTGGGAAAATATTTAGAAACTAAATGCCAGGTTTTATTTAGGCAAAATATAGTTCAGATTGTGCTTAATCATCATGCAAGTTCGTACTGTTGCCCATATCTGATCCAAAATGATACATGTTGGACACAGACCACATCATCAATAAAATGGATCGGGGTGGAGTAATTCAAAAGAGGTAGAAATAAGATACTGAACTATGACTTCTGAAATGTATCTATGCCAGTAATAAACAATATAAGACATATGAACTGATGCATGTCTCTAGGTCTGCCTTCTGTTCGACTAAATTTTACAATGTAAATAATTAACCAAATGAATTAAACACCAACTTGTTTTACCCGTGCCATGCTGTATCCTACATTTCATTTTAAGAATGTAGAAACTAATTTGAGCTACGTAGGTTAGGTGAAAATAACAAAGAAAAGCATCGGGTATCAGATACATACTGAAGAAGCCAAGTCATCAGCCTTCAACGTTTTCGCAAGGCCAAAATCCCCTGGAGAGAAAAGTAAAAGGGAAAAAAATATGTAGGCCTACATCAGAAAAATCGACTGTATCTATCTTGACTTCAATAAAAGAACAAAAGCATCGGTAGTTACCAAGGCGAACATTGTGTTCCTTGGTCAGAAAGATGTTTGAGCACTGCCACAGAAAGGTGCAGAAATCACCTCAGAAAATAGATTGGAGAGCAAAAAAATTAAAAAACGATATTAACAGATAATAAGATACGCACTTTAAGGTCACGGTGCAGTACAAAGTTTGAATGCAGATATTCCACTGCCAACAAAATTTGAGTGAACCACTTCAGAAGTTTCTGCATTATGAACATCTCTTGAAGGATTAGACACCCGAAAATGGCAACTAACTGAAGTTTATACTAGAGCAATAATACATTACCCCAACCAATTGAACAAAAGAACTCGTAACTTAGCTATAAACTTGTTTCCCGTGTCCGTAGTCTACAATCTAGATGTACAATTAACATGTCCCAGCAAAATGATAAACTAAAATACATTGTCAACATACCTCTTCTGGAAAATAATGCCCATTTGCTTTTTTCATCAGTTCAGCCCTATCAAAATATGCATTGTTAAACTTAAGTTTAGCAGTTAAATTAATGAAAAACGAGAAGTTATATAGAGACTTACATATCACCACCTTCACAATAGCCGGTAACAATGCAAACATAGCAGCCCTACAGTACGATTAACATGAGAGTAAAATAATCACCAATTTCAAGGATATTATAGTCAACTCAGCACTTGAAAACAAAATCAGGCTTCTCACCTTCTCTACCCATGCTTCCTTGAACTCAACAATATATGGATGTTGAAGACGAGCGATTAGTGCCATCTGCACATCCAAGTTGCAAGAAAATCCATGTCAAGAATTTTGAATAGCTATGCATTTACGTAAATTTACATAGAGAAGAGAGTCTCATGCGCCAAATAAACAAGAAGAGCCAAGATGAGAACATATTGAGATGAAAAATGTATATGATAGAGACAAAATGGAGCACAACTAGAAAATATAAGAATTTAGCTACATTTACTTCTTGAAGTTTCACTTATATAGTGAATCACAGATGTATAATCTTTATCAAGTGATATGGAAACACTCTCAAGGGACAACAAGAGCTAGTCAAGAAATCGGGTAAAATCAGAATCGGCAAAAAGATAAAATTCAACACTGAAACCAAAAGAAACTAGATAAAGCGATTCCCAGAGCATCCCTGGTCCCAAATAGAAGTGAACCTCAAACTCAATAGTTGATGAACATAAGCTATTCACGACAAAAAAAAAGCCATCATATTCAAACTTTTAAGCTAAAGAAAATATTTTTATTTCCAGTACACTCTGCCTGAAATATACTATTCAGGAGAAAAAGCCATCATACTCAATGATTTAAGCTAAAGACAATCTTCTCTTCTTCCTGCACCAAAATTTCTGTATCCTTATTTAATGGCCTGTTTGGTTCCAAAATCTGCTTATTTTGAAATGTGTCTTTTGTCAGAGGTGCTTTTCAAAAAAGTACATCGGAGAGTAGCAGTTTGTATTTGGCAAATCAATTTGTAAAACACTTTGCTAATATTAGAGCAACAATTTGTGTTTGGCCAAGGTCAAAGAAGTGCTTCTGGAACAAAGCTACTTTCTTCAGTTTCTGAAATACAGCTCTTGCGTCTACTCAAAAACACTTACTTTTTTCCTAAAAGCTCGGCCAAACAGCTCAACTCTATAAAATAAATACTTTTGACTTCCTAAGATACTTGCCTAAACAGACTATTAGTAACTCCACAAAGAAACAAATACACAAAATGCTAAAACAATAACCAATTAAAATTGAGAAACAACACTATGTACTACCTCTTGATGAGCAGATCTCCTGCAACGTTCAGTTTGTCGAGCTAATCGAATCTTCTTGAGCACATACCTATAAATTCAAGATACCCCACAAAGAAACAAAATCAATAATACATCAAATTCAAATCTTATAAGCATTTATAAGAAAAAACCAAACTTTTTAATTACTTCTTTCTTTCTTGCTTGTGATTAACTAAAATAGCAGCACCAAATGCTCCACGCCCAATCTGTTCCATGATCTCATAATGTTCCATTCTTGACTCCATTACTAAAATCCTAAGCTAAACACTTGAATAAATCCAAAAAAAATATGCCAAGAACTCTCAAAAATCAGTCACACTATTTTCTTCATCAGTCAAAACAACTAAAAATTTAATCTTTTTTAGATCAATCCCAAAGAAAAGAAGAAAAAGTTTGATACCCTTTAACATAAAACACATAAAGATTGGTTTTTTATTCAAAACTTTGACACCCATAAACACAAAACACATAAAGATTGCATTTTTATTCAAGACTTTGATACCCATAAACACAAAACACATAAAAATTGCATTTTTATTCAAGAATGGTAAGATCGAACTCAAAATAGGCTTTTGGGTATTTGAGAAATCAAATGTAGAACACTTTTTTAGGTGAAAAAAAAAGGGGGTGGATCTTCTTAGAGTGAGTGATGTATTGCTCCTCTTTTTTTAAAAAAAAATAATTAAAAATCGATATTATTATTATTAGTACTATATAGTATTTTGCTTCTTTATTTTGTTGAAGAAAAGGGGTTGATCTGAAGAAACAGTTGTCACAGTTCTCAGCTCTGATGAATGCATATGTGGAGTGGAAGAGCATCTATGAATTATTTTTTAATTAATAATTGATACTCAAGCAATTCCAAATTTCCAATTATATGTGATTCACTAGATTTCTTTTTTAGTTTATATTAGAAAGAATAATATTTTTTATATTTAGAAATAATTTAAGTTTAAACATTTTATTTTATAAGATGGTTATTACAATACTTGCCATTTCATAATATTGTGCTATATTATGTTATATTAATTTAATTAGTATAATATTTAGATAGATTGTATTAGATCTCATTATTTCATAATATCTTATACTAATAATCTCAAGAATAATTTTTGTAACTTTAAAAAATAAAATAAGATATGAGGTAGATGAAAATAGTAAGGATTTTGTTTAATATTATAATTAATATAATTAAATAACAATTAAAACAAATACTATAATTAAAATAATACGTAATACAATATAATAGGTAACAACTATCCAAAGTCCAAACAAGTTGTTAATGATGTAATTTATAATGACACAAATATTCATAAATTATTTTAAATTACATTACCTTTTTTAAAAATCCTTCTCTTTTAAACTCAACTCGGGGTTCAAATAAAATATATTATATAAATTGAGATCAAGAAAAAAATAATAATAATAATAAAGTAAAATGTTCTAATTAGAGTTTTTAAAAGATATAGTTTATTAGTTTAATCATGATTAGGGTGGTAGGTTTAGTTGCAAATAAACCAGTACAACTTCCAACTAATTTTTCTCTCTCACACACATACACACGATTAAACTATTTGAATTTAAATCAAAAAAGATTTAGGAAAAAATTGGTTATTTTTGCAACTTATAAATTTGTATCTAATGATTAATAATGAAAAAATTGTTATATAGTGACAATAATTTTAAATTTTGTTGTATATAAATGACTTAGTTTTAAAAGAATTCTGAGTGTTGAATTTAAGAGGATTTTATAGTTCGAAATTTCGAATCTAGATTAATGATCGAGCCACAAAGTGACTAACGAAACACTAGATAAAAGAATCAAAAAATTTATATTTCAAAAGAATATTATCTTTAAATAGTTCAATTTATATATCACTATTGTACACACTATTATTTTATATTATATCTCATATAAAATGAAAAATAAATTTTGCTAACTTAATGTGAATATTATATAAGTGACATAAAAAAAACTTTAAAATCGTATATTATTATAAATTGATATTCTATTAATTGTTTTTAAGGTAATCTTATAAATCCGAAATAATCTTTCTATTTTTAGGAGGTAGGAATATGATCTGAATTAGTGGCAGAGCCAAAAAAAAAATGATGAACTGTGTGCATTTTTTTTGTCAATTATATTAAAGATGTGCAAATTTAAATATATACCCTATGTATAACTTTTTGACAAAAAGTAGGAAAAAAATATGCATCATACCATCCTACACCTAAAATGGCTCCTTTCCTGATCTATATATAATTTACCTTTTTCGAATCTTATTTATAAAAGTATATACTAAATTTGTTATTATTGTAACTTGTAACGTATCTTTTGAAGTTAAAGCATTCATTGTAAACTTATTGAGTATAATTATAGTTGACTAATAAATTGAGTTACTCAAATTATTATTATTATTAACCAAAAATAAAAAGTATAGAGTTCTGCTTTTATGAAATCTGTGTATAACGAGGTGAGTTGGTCAGAACCATGTGGTTTTTGCTCTCTTAAATGCATCACCATGTGCTCATTCACAAATACATTTGCCTCTTGTTTTTTTATTATTTGATACTCCTAACTTTTAATTGTTATATTGCGTTTTTTAAAAGTCAATTTTACTATTTTTCGAAGTTAAATTAGATAACATTAATTTAATATTTTAAACAAAAAAATTAGATACTCAAAAATTATACGAAAAATACTACTCCTTTAAGATAATGTGTTATTTTTTGCATATCAATATGATAAAAAAATACATTGTAAAATATTAGTCAAAATTCTTATCATTTGACTCTAAAAAAAATCATGACAATTAAAAAGTTGGACGGAAGGAGTATTTGAGATACACTTTAAAATACGATTAATAAAAACTGTCCTTTAAGATAATGTGTTTTTTTTAATACCAAATGTCATTTCAATTTCATGACTCGGATTCAAATATTTAAATATATGATTTAGGTACTTACTTAAAGGTAGAGCCAAAATGTAAGTTTTAAATTTTCCATAGCTCTTTTTAATTATAATATTTCATGAACTCATTAATATAAATACATAATCTAAATGATAATTATTAAGTTTATCAGAATTTGTACATGGTATTGTAGCTCTACTCCTATATTTACATTATAACAAAAAAAAAAGCAATAAATATGCATATTAATAAAAAATATTAAAACTTTCATCGATATTAATTAATTATTATTGGATCAAGTATCTCTATAGATTTTAGGAATATTTACAAAAAATACTAATTAACTCTAAAGATATATTTTTAGCGATAATTAACTATTACAATTAATTAATTACCGCTATAGATATTTTTATGTAGGGTTACCGGAGAAAGCATGAGATATAATTACTCACTAATGTAACAGTGAAATTACTTAAAGTGGACATGAATAAATTAATTGATTTATGAAGCAATTATATTCATATTAAACATTCCTAAAGTAATAAATAAAAAAAAGCAACCTTTTATTACTTCAATTACATTTTAGACTTCGATGCTCAAACTCGAAACATTTGATTAAAACAATGAAAAAGGGTTCTCTTTACTAACAAATTCTTTATTCTCCTATTGAAATCTGAGATCTCAAATTAAGAATAAAGAAATCTTTTATTCAAAACAATCACTAATTGTATTAATCTTCAAACCAATACATGCCATGTAGATAAGTTTGTCTCCTTTTATTAGTTTAATAAGGAGTAAACTACAAATATAAATTAAACTCGTACATATACAACATGGCAAAAAAATAAGGTATTTATTGTACTTTATTACATGTCCTATATATGTAGTTAATTACATTTAAAAAAATGTTTAATGCAAGATACCACATGATTATGGTTCTTGATCTGTTTCAAATCAAACAAGATACGATACTAAAATATTAACTAATGTGAGTATTTAAAAAAAATTGAACCAACTTATTGTATAGGCATTTGTTTAGCTTTTCGATCTACTTGTTATAATTTAGGTTTTGTTTAATTAGTTAACCATAATTACGTGAAAGAAGTATATACACAAACACATATTATGTATATATTGATTTAATATAAACATCTGATACAAATAAGAAACACTTGAATGAAAATGACGAATAAGATTTGTATGTATCACTCTAGTAAGTCAACCCTTTTTCATGTTTCCGATCCGGTATCTACATTGGAGTCCAACTAAATCCGGATTTATGCCGAGAAGTTTCACATTGGATCCAGCTAAATTCAGATTCGCACTGGGAAGTCCCACATTGAGGGGTAAAATGCTCTCTAACAAAGGTAACTTCGTACTTAAGAGGACTCAAATCCGAGACCTTTGATTAAGTATCGATGATCAATGAGTATTTACCACTCCACCACAATCCCTGTTGGTAAGTCAAGCCTTATAGGGACGGGAAGCCCATGGGAGAAGTGGCCAAAGTGCGGAGATACCCAATTTTAGTATCACCATTTGTGTTATACTTGCAGCGTGTAAAATTTAATTATAAGTAACATCAGAATAAATTCAGATGAAGAATATCTGAAGTTGGACTTGTCAAAATCATACGTGTCTGAACTTAAGTCATAAGTGGATGAAGTTCAACCCTTTTTACCCGATCCTAGTTTAGACAATTTTTCTTAAAGTTCATACACATTAATTGAAGTTTAATCATTTTTACGTAACTCCAAACATTTTTATCTAAAATTATTCTGAAATAAATAGATACATTAAAAAAATAATTAAAATTCGAGTACAACTTAAATAATATGGCCTAGTATGAAATGGTGTGATATTTACCCCAACTCATATGAGTAATGCTGATATTGGCCAATGATAATTGTGGTTGGCGGAGGCAATTGATGATCGATGGTTAATTGGTTATGATACTTGATGATAGAGGTGATTGATTGAAAAAGATTAAGGCGATAAAAGGTAATTAGTGGTTGTGACTAATAATGGAGATTGGTGATGAAGGAATTGAAGGTGGTCGGTGCATGAGAGTGACAGAGTCAGTATTTACACTAAGAGGATTAAAAAATGAAGAAAAAGCTAACACATGAAAACGTCGATCAAAGTTCAATATCTATTATATAATATACATAAAAAGTAATTTTCTGTGTTTAAAATAACAATAATATAATTTCCGTCGAAAAAAAATCAAATAAACTCCATCGACCATACCTAGCTCCGCTCCTTGGGTGGTGGTAGAGTCTAAAATGAGTAATAACAAGTGGCCTCTTGATATTTATTCAACTGTATACATGATGAGACACGATATAAAATGACATATCCTAGGTACACCAATTCAAGAAAATTAAATTATATTAATATCTTTTTTTTTCGTATCAATTTATGGGATTATATTAATATCTTTTTTTTTTGTATCAATTTATGGGATGTATTTTAATTAAATACTGACATTTTCTTATGATATGACTTAGAAAGTTTTATCATAAAAATGACAAATATATGTCTATAAAAACTTTTTTATTAAGAAAAGATGAACATGTTGAAATTTATTTTTAAATATAAAAATAATATTTTTTAAAATATATTAATAAAAATAATAATATCTTATAAAATGAAATACACGTAATAGAAAGTCTGAAGGTTTCTTCGACAATACTATATTGAATTTCCTTTCCTTTAATTGGAATCATTCTATGCTGACACTTTTCTAATTTGGATGGTACAACCTATTATTTTACCATAATATATCGTATTATATTGTCTTGTATTATAATATAAATATAATATTTAAATCGATTGTATTATTTTTTATTGTTATATAATTTTTGATATTATCAATTTAAAGAATCAACCTACGAAAAAAGTAAAGTACGATGTAGATCTGTCGTAAAAGGATATATTAAAGATAAAATATGATTATTATCATCTCAATTTATGTGATATTTTTCTAATATTGAGATCAAAACGAATTTTTCTTTAATCGTAATTTTTTCATATATTTTGAATTGTCAATTACTGTAACTTATACGAGTAATACTTTATACGTAGTTTCCAAATAAGTAGAATTTTATTTCAAAAAAAATTCAACCCAAATTCATGATCTTTGACTCTCGAAATTCAAATTGTGCCACATAAATCACAGTAAAACAAATAATAAATAAAGACAGAATAAATAAAATAAGATAACGATGCAATAACATCAAATCATTTATAAAATAAAACAGATATTTAAATATTAACAAATAATATATTTAAACTAACGATACGTAATAATACTGGTACCAACCATTCAAACAAGATGTTATTTTCTTTGTCCTTTTCATCATGACTTGGTCATTAATAATATTAATTTAAACAGCTGGTACTCCCGCGTAGTTGACAATTTCCATATTTTTTCTACTTCTTTATTTATTTTGTCAATTCTTGAATTGCCTTTTTTTTTTCTTTCTTAATTTCTCCACAATTTTTTTTCTTCTTTTTTTTGTGAAGAAAATAATTGTGAGGATAATGGAGAATCCACCGGAGTGGGGCGATGGCGGAAGAGGGAGGAGAGTGGTGGTGATCGGTGGTGGAGTTGCTGGTTCCCTTATTGCAAAGTCTCTTCAATTTGATGCAGATTTAACACTTATTGATCCGTAAGTTCAATAAGTTTTGCTAATTATTATTATTATTATTTTGATAATCGTGATGTTTGAGTCAGCTTGTCTGCACCTCAATTGATTCCACATTGTATTTGGTCCTTCCACTAGTACAAGTATGGTATAACTTTGTCCATCAAGCTTGGATTCTTCAAAATAGAACAAATTGGAAAAAAGGCCTTCGTAGTAATTACTATCTCAGAAAGTCACTTTCTTTGCTTAAGAAAGTTGGAATCTCGAAGAAAAATGATTTTCTGAGATAAAAACTATTAGTTGAGTGATCATCTGAGAAATCAATCATTGTGGTGTACTTCAATGTGTCTTAATTAGTAAAAAACTGTTAACAGGAAGGACTATTTCGAGATACCATGGGCGAGCTTAAGAGCAACGATAGAGCCTTCATTCGCGGAGAGATCATTGATCCATCACAAAGATTACCTCGCCAATGGGCGTCTCATAGTGTCTGAAGTCACTAATATCACCAACAAAGAAGTCTTGACTGCAGATGGACATCAAGTTACCTATGACTATCTTGTGGTAGCCACCGGTCACTACGATCCCCTGCCTGTAACGAGAACAGACAGATTGGAAGAATATCAAACAGGTATATATACATATTACATAGCATCAAAGACTTCTTTAGGATATCATTCATGTGCTTAATTCATTCGATTTACCATCTTGTCTGCTTTCCAACGAGCAAATTACTTGCACGTATAATCATATGAAATGTTTATGCTTGCTAAGTTTATCAACTTTTTGGAAAATGATAAAAAGAAGTTAAAGCATTTGTGTTTTGTATCCGTTGAGAAAAGATTCTTTATTTGTAAATCGGCTCCTCTGGCAGGTTTAATTTCATGAGGTTCAGCCAATTGTCTTGATCGTGACTGCTTTACTCTCTTACGAGATGTACTAGTGATTAAATCTTTTCTTTAGTGAGCGTCCTGTTAACTTTGTAGATTACTACTTGATATTACTAGTCAAAATGGCACGAGACTCGACTGTTTTTGGTGTCCTTTTTGGACTATGATAAAACAAAGCTAAAGCATAGGTGTTTTGAATCCGTTGAGCGGTTCCTCTAGCAAGTTTTCATGGGATTCAGTCAATTGTCTTGTTGTTAATGTTGAGATGTACTAGTGATGGTATTACTAGTCAAAATGTTGTGACGTTTGACTAATTTTTGCATCGTTAATCTTGTTGTTGCAGAGAATGAAAAGATAAAAGCAGCTGATTCTATATTGATTGTTGGTGGTGGTCCTACTGGTGTTGAACTTGCTGCAGAAATCGCTGTCGATTTTCCTCAGAAGAAGGTAACTTTGGTGCACGACGGATCCAGATTACTAGAGTTCATCGGACCAAAAGCGTCTGACAAGACTTTAGAATGGTTAAAAAACAAAAATGTGGAAGTGAAATTGATGCAATCTGTCGATTTAAGTAATAACACTAACAACTCAGGTGGAAGCAGAACATATTTCACCTCGTCAGGGGAAACTATCAGAGCGGATTGCCATTTTCTTTGCACGGGAAAGCCACCAGGTTCAGAGTGGTTAAGGGAGACGTATTTGAAGGATCGAATCGATCATTTTGGAAGATTGAAGGTTGATGAAAATCTTAGAATGAAGGGTCACAGAAACATATTTGCTATTGGTGATATAACTGATATTAAGGTAAGCACTAAACTGCATATATCTTATTTCTTGAAAATGTTTCAATTGAACTATGATGCTTCTTTGCTATTAGGAACTTAAACAAGGATATTCGGCTCAAAAACATGCTCTAGTGGCCGCGAAGAACTTGAAACTTTTGATGAGCGGAGGAAAAGAAAGCAAACTTGCAATATACGAGCCTCGACCATCGCCTAAGATCATTGTTTCATTAGGAAGGCAAGATGCAGTGGCTCAATTTTCGTTCACGACGATCATTGGATTAGTCCCTGGGATGATCAAGTCTAAGGATTTATACGTTGGGAAAACAAGGAAGAAAATGGGGCTTCAACCTAAGTAATATATATTGTTTCATTCATGAAATTTAACATCATTTTGAGTGTGAGAAAATGGTGTCATT
>JAJOOR010012560.1:0-14389 GCA_036250505.1 Solanum acaule
ATTTATTTTTTGAATTAAAAGTGTTAAGAGAAATAATACAAGTAGAAAATAATGATCTAATGGAAATACTCAATCTAATAAAAAGACTCGATTCTTTTCCTAATGCATGTATTGCTTATAGAATAATGTTAACAATTCCTATAACCATTGCCTCAGCCGAAAGAAGTTTTTCGAAAATAAAATTGATAAAATCTTATCTAAGATAAACAATGTCTCAAGAGAGATTGAATGGATTAGCTATATTATCAATTGAAAAAGAATTACTAAAACAAATCGATTATAAAAACAGTAATTAATGAATTCGCATCTAAAAACGCTAGAAAAGTAGATTTTAAATAAAAGTATATAGAATGATTTTTTAAATTTTTTTTAGGGCCCCTCTCTATGATTTGGCTTTAGGCCCCCAATGTTATTGAGCCGGCCCTGTGCAAGACCATTGATTAGTTAGCTTGGGGTCACTTGTGACTCTAAGCACAGTGTTGCTTGTGACATAATATGTCTTCGATACATAAGAATATTTGTTAATTAGTTATGATTTAGTTTCTCTACCGCCATTGCTGAAGTCTCGAGCTCGTATCTTTGCTGATTGAGCTGAGATGACGAGAAAGAAGCTGGTACTGGATGTCTTGCTTTGTTGTAAGTTGTAACATATGTTGCAAAATATATTTTTTATATATTAAATTTAAAAATAAAAAATATTTTTAAAAAATTGCTTTATATGCAGGATAATGGAAGTGACAAAATAATCAACCTAGGATAATTTTTTAGTGGCCTTTAATTCATTGTTTGGTTGCAAAGATAGGGATAACTTATCCCGGAATTAACAATTAGTCCTGGGATAAGTTATCCATCACTGGGGGTGGTATAGTACTTATCCTGGGATAAAGTGTGTAAATTAACAAAAATATCTCCCTTAAACTCTCTTTTATACACCACTTTTACATTCATACATATTAACATAATTTTTAACAACATAATAACATTCACAGCCTTAATTATTCATTGTTTTTATGATAAATATATTTTTCTATTAAAAATTTACATTTTATAAATACAATTTTTATTTATGAATATATTATAAGTTGAATTTATTTGTGTAATTATTATGTTTATTTATATTTTGATTTCTCTTAAAATGTCATTCCACTACTAAATTACATATTTTTCATTAAATAGTTTATTACTCACTTAATAATTATATTTTATCTATAATTAAAATGTAGATAACTTTAATAATAAATTTTATTTTACTTTAATAAACTTAAAATGAAAGTTTTATTTTTAAGCTAAATAAGATGAAAGTTTTATTTTTAAACTAAATAAGATGAAAGTTTTATTTTTAAGCTAAATAAGATCAAAATCTTATTTTTAAGCTAAATAAGATGAACATT
This sequence comes from Solanum acaule, assembly GCA_036250505.1. Taxonomy (NCBI): domain Eukaryota; kingdom Viridiplantae; phylum Streptophyta; class Magnoliopsida; order Solanales; family Solanaceae; genus Solanum; species Solanum acaule. Next base: position 1,392 of record JAJOOR010012560.1, read on the forward strand.
TTATTTTTAAGCTAGATAAGATGAAAGTTTAATTTTTAAGTTAAATAAGATGAACGTTTAAATTTTAAAACATACGGCACAATCATGGAAATGCACGCACAAAAATATTTAAACTAAATAAGATGGAAATTTTATTTTTAAGAATGAATAACTAAAGCTTGCAAAGAAAATGTAAAAAAAAAAAAAAACTAAATAAGGTGAGGGTATTTTTGTAAACAAACAACTTATTCTCAAAAATTATACAATGAATATTAGTTTGAATATGAAAAACCAAACAAGCAATAAAAACTAATCTCAACATAACTTATCTCAGCATAACTTATCCCAGTATAACTTATCTCAACATAACTAATCCCAGCATAACTAGTATTCAAACCAAACGACCCCAAAGCTATAACACTGCAACTCTTTATATTGCTCCCGATTAAAACTAAATTTGTTCTAACATCTCAACTCACGAATAGTATAAATTTTATAAAATAACCGTTTGAATCGTACCATTGACAGGTTATCACCCATACTTCCTTCTACTAATTTACTTGTCATCCTTTGTAAAATAGATGTTCATAATATTTGTCATTTTAGAAAATCAAATAAGTCCATTCCGTTGAAAAAAAGACTTCAAGAATTACAATTTATGTAAAACTCACGGCCAAAGAATTTATAGATTGGTGCATGTATTGCTTCAAAGTCATCTCATAAATATGCCTTGATCGGCCCTTCAGCTTTGCCCGCTTATAGTGGAATGAATATTCATAACTCGATTCTCGAAGTAGGAACGCCAAAATCATGTGATTCTTGTTCCGTAGGAAACATTAAAACTTAGAGGTATATTTTTAATTATTTTTCTTTCATTCTTTATGGAATATTTATTTTCCTCCTCACTGTATATTTCTATTTTCTTTTCCTCTTTATTAATTTCTTTTCTTTACACTTTTAATTAATTTACATGTATTCTGATATATTATAATACTTACGATATCGTATTACTTTTCATTTGAAAAAGCAACTATTAAAATAAAGAAAACAATGAAAGATGGCAAAGAATGAGAAAAACACTTGTATTATATATATATATACTAGTCGTGTGTTGTATTTGTCCCCTAATTGACATTAGAAAAATTAATTTATATAAGTAAATATATCATAGTAAAGCGTAGATAAATTCATCGCTAAGTTTAAAGCTAAGTCCTTTTTTATGTAAGATTGACATAAGAATATAATCCTTCACAAAATATAGCATGAAAATCTTGTGTCAGTTGTTGGAGGTTTGATATATTTAATGCTTCATGAAAAATATACATTTTATTATATAAGAAAATTAATATATTTTAATTACTAAACGTAACTTTTAATAATCAAAAAAGAAATTGGCTATAAAAAAATATATTACAAAATGTCTAGGTTGTGTAACATCAAATTTATATAGAAAATTACAAGTTCAAACGGGAAAAAAAGTAAATAAAGACAGGACATCCACAATAAAAGACATCACATTAAAATATATAGACAAAAATATTGTCATATTGATTGAATTACATTTGTTAGAAGTCGACTTGCTATAGACAAAATGTTTCATGTGTAAAAAACTAAAATCATAAAACATAAACATAAAAGAAAGCATGACTATGTTAAAAATATAGATACACTATATTTCTTGAACTATATATTAAAGGATATGTATATAAAAATTAAATATGAATTCTAATACAATCAAATTCAATGTAACATTTGCACTAATTTTTACTTTACATTATTTTTATTTTATTTTACTTTTGCACTAATTTTTGTACCTCTATGTAATAGTTAAGTACATGAATTTTCTAAACATTTGAGATTACATATAAAAAGGAAAAAGTACAAACATGTTTAAAAAGATAAATGATTAGCAAACAACGAAGAAGACATAACTATAAATGTTTATCAAAGACTTACTCTTTTACATGTCTAGTTGTGAAAATATTATGCCGGATTTAACATGCTTACCCTCAAAATAATTAATTATAAATATAAATTGGGATTAGCTCAATTATATATAGGGCCGATTTTTTAACTATACAACTTAACAACTGTATTTACACCAACATAGCAATACTTTTTTTTCAATTATATAGCAATACTTTTTTTTTCAAAAGTAGAATTTAAATTTTTAAAAAAAATTCCAAATCAGCCATGCTTATCCCGATTCCCATAAATTTCTCCAATAATTTATCTTCCCTAATTTATTCAAATATGCTATATATTATCTCCCATAAATAGAGGTTTCCTACCAAACAAAACTCCCTTTCTCTGAGTTATCTTATTCATATTTTTGAATTCATAGTTGTTATAAATGGTTGTATATAATAGATATCATGAACACTTTTGGATTACGTGTTGTCACATATCCAGAAATATTGATAAAAACTTATTGGATGATATTCTGTTGTTGATTTGATATGGTAAATAAGCCAAATTCTTGGTGAAATTATGGTAAATAGGCACAAATTTATGGTAAAAATAAAGGATCATAATGTATATAGTAAAACAAATGTTTGGAGTATACACCAACCTAAAACAATAAATTGAAAAGTATTAGATGTTAGTATATTAGTTTGGACGCTACAATAATTAACACTCAATTACTGTAAAATTGGTTTACTTTGGTTACAACTGGTACAAAACTTGGTATAAATGATGGTATATATAACAACCAAATGTTATAATGATGATGGTATATTATCTTACATATGAACATACGTATATTAAAATGACTGCAGTAATAGATTATTTGGTGTAATTGGTAGTGTAAAAAACTACAAGTTTGACGATCTATGGTATATAATTAGAACCTCATAAATAAAAATATTGTACATATTTTAGTGTATTTTAAGTATGTGAATTGGTGTAAATAATAATATGAAAAATAGTTCCTACATTTATTGAAGTAACCTGATAAAATCATAAAAATTGGTTTAAGGGTATATAATCTTTGACTGTTTTTTTTAAGTTTATTAAATGGGTAAAATATTGGTAAAATACTTTGGTATTTCTTTGACTGTTTTTTTTAAGATCATTAAATGGTTAAAATTTTGATAAAATACTTTGATATTTCAATAAATGGCTTATAACTACAATCTTGGTTAACACTGAAACCATAAAAAAAAAACACGCTGTTAAAAAAAAAATTTGGTTTACATATGAAAGAAAAAAACACAAAACGGGGTAAACACATTGGTATGTATACCAACCTGCAACTTTGAAAGAAATCCAATCGATCATATACAAGCATTTAGTATAATTTTTCAATAATTATAAAACCCAATTTGTACCTAAATTTATACCAAACTCATACATGTACAAACCAAACTCACACTATAAATTTATCACAAAATTTAACCAAAAAAGCAACCAAATAAATGCATAATCACAGAATAAAGACAATACCCAACAACGAACTCAAAACCATAAACGCAACTAAAGTACAATCCAAAATAACAAAAGAGATTCAAAACCATAAAACATTCATGAAATTCTGAGAAATAACACTTTTTACTCCTTGACCCTCCGATTTGACCGACCACCTTGCTTAGAAGCTTCATCTTCACTAACAAATTCAGTATCAATTTTCATCTTTCCATATTCCCACAGTAATGCTTCAAATCTCAACCGAAGATTTTCAGCATTTACACCCGACATAGATATGTTCATATCTCCACGGCACACATATTCAGCAAAAACACAGGTATACAAACCACAATCCCTACAAATATTACCTAATCAGCATAATTAGTACAATACATAGTATAATCAGCCACAAAAAAGACACATTATACTTCTACGTGGAGTCTTTTCCATCGAAAATTGACAATTTTTTTGGTTAGTTGGATTGTGAATCGTTTATGTGAAGAAGATTAAAGGTTAAGAAAAATGAAGAAGCATATGGAAGAGAAACCCTTTTGACTTCCCAAAATATTTTCAAGATTTCTTGAAACTATAACTCCACATTGATAAGTACACCCCTTTCTTGGTAAAAAAACAGTTTTATCAAAAAAGGAATAAACTAATTATGATCCCCAAAAGTTTCACTAAGCCTAAAAAAGGGAAAAAAATAAAAGTAATGAATCGTGTGTATTTGAAACTGTTTAGGAGAGAGAATATTTGGTAAATATTAATATCCTAATTATACTCCATATAAAAGGCATGAAATACTAATAGTATGAGAGAGAAAATTATGTAAAACAAAATTAAAATAAATACAAAAATTAAATGTTTTGTTATGTATGTAATTAAAAAACTTAGTTTGTAATTAAATATAAGTATATTGATATTTTGTTAATAAAAGTCTTAAGTAGTATATTTTTGTAATTTTCCCTTATATTTATATCCTAAAGATAGAAGAAATGAAGAATACAAAAATATAGTAATCACTTACGAATTTATATTTAAAAACTAAAAAAGATGGAGATATGAAAAATAAAAGTTCACTTACAACTTCATATTGGAGAATATTCATCTTGTAATTATGATAATTACATATTTCTCAACAAAAAGAAGATGAATATGAATGAAATTTAAAAGAATACAGATAAATAAATCAGTAAGAATTCTTCCAATTACAAATTGGTAATGAAAATTTTACAAAATGATGTAGACTAACCTAATATAGAATGAAAGATGATCACAAATTTGGATGAAAGAAGGGAATTTAAATAATGTTGTGTGAGTGTCTTTGATAGACCTTCATTACCCACACTTATCTTACTAATTAAAATTGAAGGTTATTAAACTCTTCACTACCCACATTTAGTGCATGAATATATGATTGCATTAAGATCTTGTTTGATGCATGAATTTAAATACTATTCATTACCCTCACTTATCTTACCAATTAAAATTGAAGGTTATTAGACTCTTCATTACCCATATTTATTACATGAATATATGACTACATTAAGATCTTGTTTGATGCATGAATTTAAATATAACTTTTACTTAATATTTAATTAATTAAATAGATATTAATATTTAATTTAAATTAGGGGTAAGATAAGGGCAAAATGGTAATTCAACTTTGAGGTTAAGAGCTTCCATTTATATATATATATTGTATGGGTACGCGCGTCATGCATGTAGCCAAGTGTACCCATTACTATAAACTTATAGTATATGACAATCATGCTCCACATAAGTGCTTAGACATCATATTATAATGTTTGACTTGTAAATGTTAGGTATTTATAGGATTTATGTTGCACTAAAAAGTATAAATGATGGTGGATATAGGAAGATTTTTTACCAATTAGTGTTACACAGATAATTGTTAGAGTAAGAGTGTTTGAAAATTAAAATAGTTATCTAATTTTATATAGATCATTGATAATGAACTTTATATTTTTAGATCTCTTTATTATTAATTAAAGAGGCAATATACTAATTCATAAGATAATGAACTAATTATAAATGCATGAATAATCATTCAACATATATGCCAAATATTTCATATTATCCATGTAAAACACAAATGATCTGGCATATAATAAAATATCTAATATTTCATTGAGATAATTTTTAATTTCATTTGAAAATAAGAAATATAATAGTGTACATGTTCCACAACAATAATTATATAAAGTCTAAATAAGTAATATCTATTTAATTTTAATCTAGACACAAATTTCTTTATATAAGCAAAGAACATATTTAACTAAAAAGAAATAAGAAAAGAATACATTATAAAAGAACATTTAAAACCAATACAAAAATCACTTACAAATGGTCATCACTATAAGAAATTTACATGAAATAGTATATATAATTCATTATTTTGTTGTAATTCATACAACATGATGAAAAAAGTATTATTTCCTTCCAAACATTCTTTACAATTAATCAATCAATCATAACGTCTTCGATTCAAATACAACAATAATGTTATTGCCCTTAACAGTTCTACAGAGATTGATGACAATTTTTCTTCTGCGGTCTATAACTATGACTAGAAAGGAAATAAAAAAAGAAGAAAGAAATGGTATACCAAAGATGAGAAAATGGATCTTAATTTATAAGAGAGAATTGACATTAACATACTTTAGTAAGAAGATCAAATATGAAATTTGTAAATTCATTTCCCTTTCTAGGTGACTTTAAATAGGGAAACCTTAGGTGAGGGGAGATGACAAGTGGCCCATCAGTTTCCTATGTAACCTTTGGTATTCACCTATAATTCATTGAACAATATAATTAGGACTCTTTTTGTCCTCTTGATAATAATTACTTATCACAATTTAATATTAATTGACAATACAACATGAATAAATTGTAATCCAAAAGAATTTGATAAATTTGATAGTGGATTAATGTGTAACTCTTCCTTGTAGTAATTAAAATTTACTATTTGTATTTGATATAGGAACAAAATGATAATCTAACTTTTGCCTAACATTCTTTCCACTTTTAGTATAATATGATATGATGATATGATAATATAATATATAATATGATATGATGATTAAATTTAATTTATATAGATTATACATGATAAATATTATTAAATTAGATATATTAATTAGGAATTAATCTAAGGAATTGCAAAAGCCATTAACATTTCCGTTGTAGTAATTAAAATTTACTATTTAATATTTAATTAACAATTTATTAGATGATTAATAGTATTTCTTTTTGATATAGGAACAAAATGGTAATCTAACTTTTGCCTAATATTCTTCCCACGTTTAGTATAATATGATATGATATAATGATATGATAATATAATATATAATATGATATGATGATTAAATTTAATATACATATAGATTATAGATGATATATATTATTAAATTAGATATTTTAATTAGAAATTAATCTAAGGAATTGCAAAAGTCATTAACATTTTTATTAAAACGGTACAATTTAATATTTAAATTAAATAGTTAAATGTTTTTATAACATTTTAATTTATAGTAGGGGTAAAATAGTAATTCAACTTTTAACTTTTGTTTGTTCCCACTTATAGTAATATATATATATATATACTAGATGGGGATGGCCTGTGTTGAGCACGGGCCCAACATAATAAATGTGCTCACCGTTGATGATAAATTTTATTGCTGAAAAAATATATAAAGCATAAATTACAAGGAAACAATTTATTTAAATTGTGTGTGTAATAGTAAAAAGGATGATGTAATAAGTAAGGAACAAAGTATGCTTATTGAATCTATTAATTGTACACAATAACAAATCATCTATAAAGTAGAAGAAATTAAATGTTGAGAGAAAAGGAAAGGAGAATGTTGCAGACGTTGTTGGAAACATTCTGCTTTTATCTGTCATTCAAATTCTAGTGGTTTCACAACTTCTGGACTTTCCAATGTTGCCATGAGAAACATCAACTGTACATTTCTTTTTTCCTCTTTTGATGTTGTATGTTCTTGTATGAAATGAGGGAATGAATATTTAATTCCTATACCCTTTTTTGAACGTAGTTAATTGCCTTAATGCTATTATTGTGGACTTTTTTTTCTCTTCTTTTGAGTATTCTCTTGTTGGGTTGAAAGCTCAATTTACATTCTAATATCATATATTATATTATATTATATTATGTACTATTAAAAATATTCATAATATGTACAACAGACATCAGTATGATGCCGATTTGAACGATCTGCAAATACTAACTAATATAATACAACCAAAATAATATAGCAAATGTTTCAATTTTGGTATATAAGATTAGCATGTCATTGTTTATCATAGGTAGAAGATGCTGGAGTTCGCTTCTTAGTAGCTAATCTTCTTCATTCAAAAAACCATAGCATAGGGAGACTGATTCATTTTATTCTCCCTATTAAGCAAAAGTGACAAAATGGAGTGAGGGAGTTCCTGTAATTAGACAGTTTAAAGTCTGTCAGAAACTGGAAATATGGCAACACATAGCAAAACAATTTAAATATTAGCCTCCAAATTGGCACATTTTTAGTATAGTAACTAGAAAAGAGCAAAAGGAATTTTCAGAAGCAAAACTTTGAAGCTAAATTTATATACTCGTTAGGTATCAAATAGAAAGTCATGGAATCATGATAAAAGTGATAGATTCCCTGTTGAATCTCTTTGTGATCAGCTCTGTAATTAGTATAATGCATTTCCCTAAAAATAGAAGACATTTGAATGTTTAATAACTTGAGAAACACACACAGATCATTGCCCAAAGAGCTGGTCCTAACTCTGAAGTAATGAAGCTGGTCAATTGTTAAAACTAAAATAATCTAATTCAGATTCTTCATTCTCCATACTTTCTTTCCTATAAAGGAATTTAATTACATTAGTAATCCAACTCAGAATGATCAAAATCAAACACAGTTAAACAAATTTGAAATTCCAAATGAATGATAAATTTGAAGGAAGAAAAATGTAGTGGGCTGTAAATTCTTGCAGTAGTATACTTCGTGGATTTCAAAAGACTTGCACAACTTACTGATCACATTATGAACGATATTCTTTGAATACCTCAATGATTCCACCTTTAGTTTTTAAAACTGTGTTAGTTTTTTTTACCACAACTTTTTAAAATACTTCTAAATATTTGGAATTGTTAATCATTATGACTTATAGTTTGGTGTGAAAGTTAGATGTAGACTGACCTTTTACACCTTTTTGGTTGGTGTGGGTGGTTCAAATTTCGGCGTCGCATTTGAAGAACCAGCTGTAGTAGTTGTTGCCATCACCTCCACCTCACTTATTTCCAAAGGCCTTATCTTTTTAGAATTCCTATCAATAGTGCTCTGTGGAGTATGTTCCTTTTCCATGTAGGAAAGAATGGACAAAGTTGCATGCGTGCTATTTGAGCTGCCCCAAGATGACTTCCTTAGCTGAATTTGAAATAGTTTGTTTGACAACATCTGATGGACATGATTAAGAGACAATGATTGCCGCTGTAAATGTAAAGAGTTACAACAAACACTTTAGAACCAAGCATATATGCTAAACTATTTCTGCTAAAGATATATGGTATTGTGACAATACATGTGAATAAGTAGCCAGCGGGAATGAGAGATCACCTTAGCGAAAGTTACGTCAAATATGTCTTCCCCTGTCATGGAGAGTAATTTTTCTCCTAATTCAGCAGAGACAGATGTTGTGGTTGTAGCAGTACCATCAATAAGATCAATTTGAAAGATACACCTGAAATCATGGCAAGTTTAAAATTTGTGTATAATATACGCAATATTTTGTACAAACTGTAATTTACAAGTCAAAAGTATAGTACCGAGGCACTAATGTTGTTTTGCGATTGCATTTTGGACATTCAAAAGCCTTTCTATCCTTTGTGCGCTTCTTCTGTTTGCATCCTGAGCATTCAAGCACACAAAACTCTTGGTACTTCAGCATCTACATTGCCATGGAAAAAGACATATTGCATATCGGGCAATGTAAAAATTGTATCAAAGAGAAGGTTTGGTCTATCCTTGCACCGGATTGTGACAACGGAGTAGTCCTTATCTTACCAATAAAGGATACTCACAGTAGGCCTCTCTTTTTCATCCAATCCTTCACCAGCAAGACGCTCATAATCTTGGTCTGCCAACATTAGTTGGTGAAGGCCTTCTCTCAGTATGAGAGACCTCTCAGCTAAAGAAATTTGGCAGATGTACATACCCTATAAACTGTTACGCCAAAAAAGTTAGAAGTTGTAATTCACATGTTACATTCCATTCCTACAAAAAGAGTAGAAAGACAAAATAACCACATCATAAAAGAGCAACTGAACGCAAAAAGGCTGATGAAAGTCTTCTGTTCATCAGTAATTTTTTTATAATAATACCCTCAAATTTTATCAGTGTATTATATAATTAAAAGAACCCAAAAAAGGAATCAACAATGTTGCTGAACAGAACCAAGTTAAGACAATAGAATTTTTTGATATGTTGAAAATTATCGTCCATTGGATCTTCCTTGCAGTCATTTTATTTATAGTTGTAATGTTCAGGCCAATTTTTGTGCACTTTGTCTATTCGAAGAAAAAGTGGAACAACAAACCAAATGCCAATACATGATAACCGAATACAAATGAATATATGATACTCAAAATTACGTAGTTGACCTAAAGAAAGCCAAAAAGGATATCCATAAGAAAAGAATTAATACTAATACCTTGCGCGATTTATGAAAGACGGTAATTGATAACATAGTGGCTCACATCTTGAACGGTAGAACCAAAACCACCAAGATATGTCCCAAATGTGCCTTCAGTCCTAATACAAATAATTCTGCTGTAGCCTAAAATTAAAAATGGCAACAAAAAACTTTAAATGAGTTAACGAAGGCATATTAACAAACAACTTGGATGCAGAATTCACTTAAAAATTTAAGGCATAGACATTCTTGATATCTTAGATTTTTGTAAGACTGTCTAAGTTTTTGCACAAATTAATGGCTATAAACATTAAATTCATCAAAGAAACTAATGCATTGGGCAAATGAAGAAGTAGTTAGTATCATGCATGTAGAAATCTTAGGAAGAAACTATATCCAAAAGAGTAGAAAACTGAGGTAGACATATGAAATTGTTCTTACTGAATCTGAAAGAGTTGAAAAGACGATGCAAGAAGGAACTAATAAGTGCAAACATCATATATATCGAAGTCATGTGTATAAAAAATAATTACTGAGAAATATAAAAATGATTCAGAAACATTGAATTACATCAACTGACTAATATGCTTTGCTTATTAAATTTATAAGATTTAAGTTATATCTTGTACGCTAAGTGTCAACATTAAGTTACATGAGTTAGCAGAGCAAGAAACACAAGGCAAACATGCTCCTTATAGGAGAACCATATCTATTAGTGAAGCTTAACAATCAGTATTAAAATTTTCTGAAAATGTAAGCAGGGATGGTTGTTAAGCCTGTATTGAGAATCTTCTGGGCAGACCAGAAGAAGGGGAAAATTCTCAATGACGTTCAACAGGAAAGAAGAGAGTAGCAATACCTTTCGAGCTAGCATAGAGCAGTATAAGACCATACAATTGTTCCATGCAATAGCATGAAATTCCTACTAAACTAAAGAAGCAGATGACTGAAAACATTCTCATATGAGTTTCTTTCATACAGTAGAAGAGAGTACATTTCATATGAATCTCATACCACACCAAATACTGGAGAATTTCGTCCAAAACAAAAGAGTTATATATTTCTTTTAAGTAAGGTATCTGTCGAAATACATCTATATCAAACTAATTTACTTGAGAATCTGCTTCTGCAGATATAAGCACGTTAACAGAATTCAAAAAGGAACCGCAGTTATTCTCTTATGATGTCCTTTGAGCTTTGTCTTTACCTACACAAAGGGATTGTACTTGATGTCAACGAATTTAAACTAAATACTGAATTAGTAATATTCCAAAAATTACATAATGAAATAAATATCTAAATAGCTCAACCTCGCCAATTCGGGGATTATATATCTGGATGGAGGACTCATCCATTCCAATGCCAATAACATTGTATGTTGAGGATAAAATTCCAAAAAGGTTGTTGCGGTCTCTTACGTGGGACAAACATAATTGTTTTTTCTCCGGTGATATTTGTGCATATATAGTATGGCGACACAAATTTCTGTCAGCAGTTCTTTCTTGAACAATCACACAGTTCTTTCTTGAACAATGACAATATCTTTATCTTTGTCCATTCCTATTTCAAGTAGCTTACATTAACCTATAAATTAGGCTACAAAACGTTAGACAATAGTAAATGAGTTTAGCAGAACAACCAATGGGATCAAATGGCATACATTTGAAACATATCTTTCATAAAGTTTGAAGATTTGAGCCTCCAACTTATATAGGATTTGTTATCATGACCCTTAATTGATGAGTAATTGGCCCCTTTCCTAGAATGGATTGAATACGAATAGCTGCGGATGCAGAAAAAAAAACAGCGAAAGGCCAAAATACAGCAGTGAGACAACCTCAAAATGAGGTGTGAAACAATAGCAGCCAAATAGAACAGAAGTTATTGTATCAATAAAAATGCAAAACAGATGTTATTCTAGCAAACACAAGTGAGTACGGAAATGTGAGAAGTTAAATAACAAACAAAGAGAGAAGATAAGCAAGAAAAATTCACTGAAAGTACACTCAACAAAGTTAAGAGCATTAATTGGTATAACATTATGACTGGAAATTTTGTTTACCTCATCATCATTTATTTGCACTTGTATCATCTCAAATAAAAACGTTTGAAGCCTTAAGAGGTAGGTCATCTCTGTCATTTCCTTCAGCTAGAACTATATAAATACTTACCCATGATAGAATAAGTTGTTCCTGCAATGTTAGGATTTAGGTTAGTGAAAACTAAACATTTGAAATTTAACTAATTGGCCAAGAAGAATCTAAATTGAACTGTGAAATTTTAAACTTAAGATGTTGAACTGATATGATTGAGAGCTAACTCTTAGTTAGCTTTAAAAGCAGATGAAGTAAACGAATCCGAAATTTCATAATATGAAGCATGAGGGTGACTACTTGTTAGATTTCTTGCTTTTAAAAGTATCATGAGAATGCTTTTCGAATGATTTCGTCATAAACTACGTTATATGTAGAATGATCATCTGTGTCCTCTGCCGTAGGCGGACGTATTAATATTTTTACGTTCTTTGAACATTTTGCTCGAGATAAAGCAACATAAAGTTGTCCATGTGAAAAAACTGGTTCACGCAAATATATTCCAACAAAATCTAATGTTTGACCTTGAGCTTTGTTTATAGTCATAGCAAAACATAACCTTATCGGAAATTGTGTTCTTTTGAAGGGAACTGGTAGCTTCTCATCTTGTGATGCTAGTAATGGTATCTTTGAAATAAAAACATGTTTATTTTTAAAATCACCACGGGAAATAGTAGCACTGATAACATGTGATTTAAAATCATGACATATCAATCGTGTACCATTGCATAAACCTTCAGTAGGATTTAAGTTTCTTAATAATATAACTGGACAATTTTTTTTCAAAGTTAA
>JAJOOR010012562.1:0-18683 GCA_036250505.1 Solanum acaule
ATGATTTTCCTAATATCACCAGTGAAGCACATATTAACAATTGGATGACCAATCATTGAATAGACAAGGAACTGTTTGTGCTATGTCGGGGTTGACCTCGAGCAAGAAACATCACCAGAAGCAGTAATGGCAAACTTGACAAGTCTTGTGCCTACAAACATTGGACTTTTCACTGATTACAGAGTCCACAACTGAAACTCTTTTGGTGGAATATGCTAATTAGCTGAGTTGCCTGAATGGAAACCAGCCCTCAATATTACCATGTCCATCAACAACATACACTGTCAACATCTATGGCATCAGTTAAATGAAGATAGGATACTTAAGATTCACCTCAATGCATCTTCAAACATCACCATCCGTTTTTCTCATAAATTAGCATTATATATATAACATGGTCGGATCATATGACCCATCAGTTTCAAGTGCTCTTATCAGAATCATATTACGAAAAAAAGTACCTGAATAAACATTAACACAAATCTTTGAAGATTTGGCTCAATTTATATTACAATTCAGTTTCCTTTCACCGAGAACATTTTGAGTTTTGATCTTTTTTGTCATGTCCATAGGGCATCCCACACTGATCCAGAGTTATCATCATCTAAGAAGCTCATAGGGATATTATGAGTGAAATTGTCCAAAGATTGTTGTGGTGGTGATATTGCTTGTGGAGATTGGCCCACATCCATGCAAATTAGTTCCAAGAGATGAGCTTGTTGGCATTGCATGTTGACAATCTCAGCTTGTGCCTTTGCCAATTGTGCTTGGAGATTACTCACTTGCTTTTCTAGATGGAAAATTGACCCTGCACAACCATATACAGGATCCCTCAGTCTAGCATTTGCCTCATACACCATGCTGCTTACAGCATCTGCTCTTTGAGATTCTGGCAATTCCTAATTAAACAAGATTTGAAAAAGTTAACGTGATGTTTGGATTTCACTATAAAGTGAATAAGGAAAACATAATTGTTAAAATAAGCATTTTACTTGTTTGACAACTAAGGAAATTATGAGAGAGAAGGGTCCTGTTAGACAAAAAGCCACATGTAATTATCTTGGAAAACTAAGAGAAGTCAATGCACCATACAAAGAGAAACAATGAAGATGTAGATGCAAAGAGAAGAAAAAAAATAGTAATATAGGGATGGAAAGAGTGAATTATTTTTTTTAAGTAATCTTTTTATTTTATAACCAAGAAATCCGTCTGTGACCCGGCCTTTGGACCAATCACAACCTTCTAAACTCGGTGGATAATGGGCCCGCCCCTCTACCCTTCTCCACTTAAATGCCGGGCTTCGCTTTGCATGGTGTAGGGCTTGAACCTACGACCTAAGCCACAAATCCTCCACTTTTTGCCACTTGAGCTAGGCCTTGGGGGCATATTTTTTGTTAAGTTATCTAGATTGTCAGTATTAAGAATTTTAAACCATCAGATCACTTTTATATGAGAACTACATTAAAACTCCTTAAAATGTAAGATTTGTAATCTTAAAAATAAAACAAGTCACCTACTATAATACATGAAAGTGACTCAATAATATGAATTTTTCTTACACCAACCATGTTTATTACTTGAACTCCGTGATAAATAATGGGATGTGGTTGTTACTTCTCATTATAGATCAATCCCCACTACACCACCAAAAGGAAATTAGTATAGGGATTTTTCCCTGTTTGCTACTATAGGGGATTGAAATCAAGGCCTCTCTTACTTTTCAAATTACTACTTGAAACTAGTACCTTTAATGGTATACACGTCAAATTGATCGTTTAAGCTTCAATCTTTTTCTCCGGTTTATTCTTTAAATCGGTGATTATGTTGTAATACAAGAACAAGTTTTCCAACGGTAATATTAACGTACAATCTCTAGCTAATCAGAACGCTAATAAACATGCCAAACCCCTCAGAAATGCTCAGGGGGATTCTATCAACTACCTCTTTTGTCCATGGTGATATAGCCACCAAGACTTGGAGAATGATGTCTGGATTTCTAGGGACTGACACCAGACATTCCAACATCAATAATTTCTTGAACAACTGGTTGACTACTGAACCAAACAATTTGGTGCATAGACTGTTTTTGCAGATCACTCCTGCCATTGTGTGTTGGGAAATTTGAAAGGCCAGATGTGAAAAAGTATGGCAATAAGAATATTTCAATATCTAGAATCGGCACCAAATTCCTTTTCAATTAAAAATCTATAGATAACAGTTGAATCGGCATAAAAATGTAGAATTGTCCTCAACTACAAGCGCAGTATCACCAATAAGATGGTTCACTGCAACAACTCTCAAGATAGTTCTACCATAGTTCACACTGATGGAAGCAGCAGGGTAGGGATCTGGAGCAGGGGGGATGGTTAAGAGAAGAAACAGGAAAATGATCACGGTTTTTGCCAACCCACTTCATTTCTCAACTAACAATTATTGTGAAACACAGACAACTCTTTTTTGGTGTTACTTGGTGTAGGAATCATATACCAGTTAACTATATTTTGCTATTAGATTCTATGATCCTAGTCAAGATGATCAAAGGCAACATCAAACCTCCATGGCATCTCCAAAGGGATGTGGAAAAGATTCAAGATATAATCAGGAACAGAAATTCCCAAATATCCCACTGCTATAGAGAAGAGGACAGGATAGCAGATGTTATGGTTAAACATGCTACCCTACTAGATCATAATGGAAAGAGACGACAACTTAGACTGGACAAAATGGGCTTCCCCATCGTTCAAAATAAGAGCTGAAAAACATACAGGACGGCACTTTGACCCTCCTTGAACTCTTCAGTAAGAACATGCTACTAGAAAAGAATCTAGTAGACATGCTCTTTTTGGTGAAACATTCTTTTGGAATGTACCCTGCTGGCCTCTTATCCTTCTAAGATTTCTCCGTATGTAGTCTTTCACTGCTCTTTTTTGGTTTATAACAAACTAGATAGGGGTCAAGGTCAAACCTCCCATCATCACACAAGGTGAACGAATTTCAGTTTTTTAAAATATTTTTCCAATATTTGCCTACTTACACTTCTACAACAAATAAACGTCGAAATATTCCTAATAACCACAACGGTCTAATGAATGTGAACTCGTTTTGCTTGTGAAATATAAAACAAAGTTCACTTAAATTGTTTCAAGGAAAACACCCTTGGTAGATACTTATTTGTGTCAAATATTTACGCCAAACAAACAAAAATTTCTTATAGTTAGGCGATTTAATTTTGGTGAAAATATGCATTAATTACTCAATACAGTTAAGCAATGAGTATATGTACATACACATATCCTATATTTACTTGTTTGGTGTAAACATCCCATGGACACCGAGTAAGGTTTTTAGTTTTTACCACCCTAATATGGTGGGATCAGAGATAGAATATCCCACCTATAAATTTATGAAGTATAAGTGTGTAATTGGTAATTGGTAATTGGCAAATAGGTCGGGGAATATTTGGCTATTTTCTCTTAATAATTACTAAAACTACAACAAATAGTAGATATGCACCCATAACTTGAAAGTAGTATATTTAGTTAGGCATAATACATATATATTCCCTTCAACTTGGCGTTAGTTGGCATCTATTCCCTCCAATTTTAGGTGTGCACAAGTACTCACTTAAACTTGTATAAAAATTGAACAAGTAAACTCGTACATTGGCATAATACACGTAGGACACAAATTGTCCGGTAGAAACGTCACATAGGACGCATGTGTCTATTTGTTCAATTTTATGCAAGTTAAAGTGTCTACTTAGGCTAAAGATATCAGTTGAGGCTAAGTTAACAGGCACACTAATGAATTAGGCCAATTAGTTAATGCTAAGAATCTCAATAACATTTGCTCGAATCATAGATTTATCTTAAGAAATTCACTAAATATATAAATAAAATTGATTTGTGAACCTAACTATAATCATATAATAATAAATTGAGATCGCAATAGAAATCATAAATTTCAAAAGCGCACCTGCAAGGACTTGATAACATTGCTAGCACCATAAACACGATGAACAGTGGTGAAATTGATGGTCTCATTAGGAGGAAACCAAGGTGCCAACACGCAATTCTTTGCACAGTTCCGACTTAAGAACTTACAGGCGGCACAAGAGTTGGTCACCGGCGGAAACACCGAGCGGGAGGATGAAGGCAATGAAGTTACGGCAGGCGGTAGATCGGTAGGTGGAGAGTTAGGAGAAGAGGAAGACGGAGACACGGCGGAGGATGACGGCGACTGCGGCGGCGACGGCAGCGGTGAAGGTGGATAGTTAGTTGATGAGCACTCCATTTTCGTTTTTTACGTGTAGCTTATAGAAAATGATTTGGAGAATATAATTTAGCTATTTGAGCTCATTTTATATGCCAATTCGATTGAACACAGTAGTTTTTTTTTTAAAAAAAACGCATATATTTGCGTTAATAAATTTATTAAATGTATATAAATATTAAATTTAGAATTCAATTATTATTATTTAAAATATTGGTAAAAGTCAAAATCCACAAAATTGAACTCATAACTTCACCTCTATTTGAATCGTCACCTTGTTGGTGAACATTCGATTCCCCAACTTACGGTCTCCTCCCTATTATCATTTTCCTTATCCAAAATTTTATTTTATTTTTCAAAAAATCAACATATAATTAGATATTAGTTTTCACCTTATATTCCTACTCAATAAATAAGGATAGCGATTAATACAGTAATAACATAGCTTATAAAATTCCACTAAATTTAGTTTAGAAAGGGTAGAATGTTACACAAATTTTACCATTACTTAGAGGTGGATAGGTTAATATGATGGGAAAAAGGTAATATTAAAATTACATCGAAGGAATAAACAAAGACAAATTAGTTAATTAAATTACCTATTTAATTACTTTATTTATTTCCATTTATTTGTCATATTTTGATTTTTACGGAGTTTAAGAAAGTAAAGTTAAATTTTGAATCTTGTAATTTTAAACTAAATCATATCAAATGTATTAAAATATTCTTTAATCTTATCATCTTAAAATATTATCTGAAAGTTGAAATAAAAAAGTTGTCAAATTTCATTTTCCCTTAAACAAACTAAAAAGAATATGACAAATAAATTGAAACAAAAAAAATAATACTTCTAAAAAAATACATAAAATAATATGACAAATAAAATAAACGGTTTTTTTTTACTATTGTGTTGAGGTACAACACAAATACACAATCAACTAATCAAAGAGTGAAGTTTCATTTGTGTAGTGATTGACGGAGCCATCCTTGGTCTAACTTTAGTATTCCCTCCACTTTTAACCCATCCCTAACACTTAAAATAAATTATATTTAAAAACATAATTATTATTATTTTTAAAAGAATATACAATTTACTATTCAAATATAGTTTATTACAATATTTTTGTGATGTTAAAATAGAGCGAGGGTAACAAAAGAGAGCTTGTTATATCTAATTCGTATTGACACTTTCAACATTTGATTAAAATAAAAAATCATCGTTTAATATTATATAAATTGTTTCAACTGCATGTAGGATGTATATTATGTTATAATAAAAGAATTTGAGTGTATTTCACGTGAATTATCACGTAGGATGAGTTATTTACTTGTTCACATGAACTCAATAGCTTTTGTCTAGATCCTACACATATATAGTGTATATTAAGAATCTAGTAAATATATGACCTCAAGTGAACCAAGTTATTATTGTAGTATTAATTTGAGGTCGTTGTACGAATCCGTAAACTTCAAATTTTGTGGTTATCTACTTACTTCATAACGTTTTTGTATATTTTATCCTCTGCAGACTTCACTTTACAGAATTACACGAACTATATTATTGTCGTTAATTATTATTGTCATTCAATTTATGTATACCTCTCGATGAAGTTTGGTTTTAAGCCCCGATCTTGTTGAGACGTCCTAGTTACATACCTAACTTCCTAAGATTTTGAAATCATCACGTGCACTTACGAGCATGCCAACTAACATAAACATGTTTTCTACTTCTAATTTCTGGAAGCATTGATCAAAATAAGTTATTTTAAAAACCAATTCACCAAACTAATACGCTTTTTAATTTTTTTACAAAAGTAGTATAAACGTACTTCATGGTAACGTTTTAGGTTATTTTTATTTTAAAAATTCAACGGACAAACACTGACGGAGCTGACGACGTTAAATGAATAAACGTTACTGTGAGTAACGTTTTACACCTAAAACGTTACTCACAATAACATTTATTGAGAATCCAATCACGTCAATCCTACAAATGCATAATCAAATCCTGCAAATGTAAAACGTTACTCATCTATGAGTAACGTTTACTAAGAATCCAATCACGGGTCTTCGACTCCTGCAAAATTTAGCTATAAAACATTACTCATATTAACGTTTTACCTCAAAAACGTGACTGTCAGCTACAACACTCTGTTAAAGTCATATTCCTCCATTTTTTAAACTGACCATATGTGATTATAAAATAAATGTTGTTGTAAGGAATGTTTTGCATATTCCAACAATATTCAACAAAACTTTTACTTGTGTTGCCCATTGTTAAAATAATATTCACAAAACTTCATCAGGTATGAATTAAATAAGTCAAGTTTATCATATTATGTTAAGTTCTTACTATAGCTTTAAAATTATTTTTCTAATTTATTAATATTATTTAAAAAAATCTCTTAGTAATATGATAAACTTGACGTATTTAATTCATATCTGATGAAGTTTTGTGAATATTATTTTAACAATGGGCAACACAAGTAAAAGTTTTGTTGAATAGTGTTGGAATATACAAAACATTCCTTACAATAACATTTATTTTATAATCACATGTGGCCAGTTTAAAAAATGGAGGAATATGACTTTAACAGAGTGTTGTAACTGACAGTCACGTTTTTGAGGTAAAACGTTACTATGAATAACGTTTTATAGCTAAATTTTGCAGGAGTCGAAGACCCGTGATTGGATTCTTAGTAAACGTTACTCATGGTAACGTTTTACACCTAAAACGTTACTGTGAGTAACTTTTTAGGTGTAAAACGTTACTATGAGTAATGTTTTAAATTTGCAGGATTTGATTCTGCATTTGCAGGGTTGACGTGATTGGATTCTCAATAAACGTTATTGTGAGTAACGTTTTACACCTAAAACGTTACTCACAGTAACGTTTATTCATTTAACGTCGCCAGCTCCGTTAGGTTTTGTCCGTTGAATTTTTAAAATAAAAATAACTTAAAACGTTACCATGAAGTACGTTTATACTACTTTTGTAAAAAAATTAAAAAGCGTATTAGTTTGGTGAATTGATTTTTAAAATAGCTTATTTTGGTCAAAATTTCTAATTTCTGTCTGCTGCATAGGGACATCACTCCTCATACCATGGCATTTATTTTCACAAATTACATCATAGATCATGTGATGACATACTATATAGTTTTAGCAATCTTTAGATATATACGTGTGGAAAGAATCATATTTTAAGGTTCATGTGTTTTTACGGCAATTTGAAGTTAATATATTATTTCTTTCGTTTCAAAATAAGTGATTTAGCTTATTTCGTAGTCTTGGAAATGAATAGAGAAGTGGTGGAATGTGCACAACCACATACTAAATTACTCAAGTGGCAAAGTAAAAAATTTCTTTAAGGGTACTTAAGATTTAAAATATATGTAATTTTTTATCTATAAACTTCGGGGAAATCTTAGACGCGCAGTTGATTTGCTACTGAACTCAATCTGATTACCCATATTGTAATCCTCACCCCTTCCCCTACCCTCAATTTTTAAAAATAAAAAATAAATCTATAAACTTCATCTAATTTTCAATACATATATAACATAAATTTTCAACGAAAGGTGTTCAACTGACCACTCTTCACTGCATGTGGCTACGACACTGGATTACTCCAGTGCGGCAGGAAGTCGTTGATGCCGAGCCGGCTCCTTTGCCGCTAGCTATGCCCTGCTTGGTTCCCCTCCCTCCGGCACGATGGATGTTCTATAGCACGTCATGAGCACCGAACTATGGTGCAATTGAGCTATTCAAGCGACCCACATGCCTTACCTTATTCCAACATAGGTACGACGGAAGGGAGAAGGTTGTGAAGTTATTAATGCAAAACACACACAACACTAATGTCAAAAGTTTACTTAAATCTCATAGCAAGCTTGCTACACTAAAGTAACCAAAACAGCCTCAAAACCAAACTTGGATAGTTTAGGAATTTAATAAATGAAAATACACCACAATGAATACAAGATTTACAATCTGTGTTTTCTTGGGAACAAAATGACATTTAGAAGTATAAACAAAGACTACTAAAACTTACCAAAACATAAAAATACATTTCAAGCTTTACTCTGTTGTGACTCTTTTAGAAGTGTATCCTGCTTGGTTGAGTCTTCTCCATCCTGGTTTCTCCATAAGGCTCATCGTTATCGATCCGTTTGTTGTGCCTAAACGCTGCGATGGCAACCATATACATGATAACAAGGAGGATCAGTATGACAATGTTGATAACAGACACCTTTCTCCAACTCTTTTTAAGGCTAGCAAGTACACCAGCTTTGCAAGAGTCACAATTGTAACAGAGTTGTTCTTGATCATTGCTCCATTTAACACAATCTGGATCAGCTCCAACTAGTCCTCCTCCGGGGATCCAAACTGTCTCGTTCTGATAAACGTAACCACATTCTGTAGGAGGCTTGCAGCAACCAGACTACATTGGACAAAAATTTGAAATTTTGTTAGAGATTTTTGTGCGTTCAAATGAACCTATATGTTGCTAGGACCCTTCAAAGATGTTGTCAGACATTTGTCAGAATCTGACATGCATCCATCGACATTTGTGAAGACTACATCAAAGCAACATAGGCTTGAACTATATATACACAAGCACATCGCTCATTCTAAACCCACCGACTATAGATTCTGAATTCGCCTCTGAGTGCAGTAATAATTTTACCTATGTGGTAATTCAACACACAATATGTTGAAGAATGTACTTCAATCTAATATTTTGGAGAAGTTTGTAAGTGGAGGAGATCTATTAGGGTTAGACTAGATCAGGGGTGAAGCTATACATGGACGCAACTGGTCGACGGAAAATTACACTATATATCGAAGATTAGAACTATTTTTCATTTTATATATATAGTAGATGTTGAATCTCTATGACTTTTTAATGTGTTTACTTTTCTATATTCTGAACTCTCTTAATGAAAATTCTGATTCCGCTACTCACTAAACATATGCTTATAATTATTGAAGGTCAAAAATAGGTCTAGAAATAACTAAGACACACATGGCCACATGACTATCCCATCAAGATGTAAATAATTGGGGGCCCTATTATTGGAGTCTTTTTAAACATGTTTGGCCCCTACCCTTTTCCAATCAATATAGTCAAATTCATTCACATCATCATCAAAATAGTAAACACTTTTCTTTATTCATATTATAACAACGAAAGATGCTTTTTTTGAAGCAATAAATTTTCTCAAGAAATAAAAAACCCCTTTATGGAAACAGTATGACTTGAACAGTATGACTTGCACATGCATGCACTAGAAATAATTTTCTTGACATGTTGATCCATGTTACATCAAGAAGATATTGTTTGTACAAATCAAACAGTCGATAAAAGATAATGTTAATATAACTAATTCCAACATTGATAATATAGCTAATTCTGTATTATCCTTATACACCCTAACAAACGTATGGTAAGTTGCATGTAAACTAGTATAATTGGGTAGGACCACTTCTAAAAAATGACAAAAAAAAAAATTGTCCATATGGCCGTTTGTTTTCCTAAATAGCAAATTTGCATAATTTAAGTCGACTACCTACCAATTTTTTGGTCCTGTATTTAAAACTTATCAAAGAAGAGATCATAAATATTTGTTAAAAAAATGGAGCAATTAATTTTCTTGGATGGTTCATAAATATGAAAGGACAACCTATCTGCCAATTAAAAATTAATTTAGGTGTGAACTTATATTATGGGATAATATTAATGAGGACCCATATTTTGTCAGGGGAAATTGAAGAAGTAGGGCATGCAAGGTGTAATTGACCATCACTCCAACATATCTAACGGTATGGCTAAACAGTCAATAAAGTGAATAAAAATTATGATAGATCAAGGTTCAAATTATGATTGAAAAAAAATTATCAAGTGATTTTTTTTATTTGACTAAATTAATTCTAGTGTACAAACTCATGAGATATATGTAATACATGTATCGATGAAAAGAAACAAACATCCGGTGAAATAGTAAGGTGCATAATCTTAGCGCATAAAGTTACAAAATATATGTGCTTGTGAAAAAAACAACAAATTAAGTACTCAGGTAAAATAACTAAGATTTGTGCAAGTTAAGCCCAGACATCATGATCTATTTTAATAATTATGGTGTATGCGCTAGCTTATGTATGATTTTCATGAGATACTAGTTACCCTTTTACTAACTAGTATATTGTGATTCCGTCAACCTAGGCTTGAGCATATGAGAAACAATCATATATATAGTAGTATTTTTATCTTTGCTAAAATTTAAACCAGATTCTTATAATTCTCAATCCATTACATTGACGACTAGGTTACCAGGTGCAAATCATCAATGTTTTTAAAAGAAAAAAGGGAAAGCTAGTCAAACCAGAAGGCCAAAAGGTTTTTTTTCCCTTAATTGTTAATGAAAAATACATAAATTTTAAAAGGGTATTTAATAAAAAGCAATAAAGCAAAAAATAATAATCTGAATAATACTCCAAAAGAAGCCAACCTCTCTATTATCACATAAAAAACATGCATGGCTTATTGACAAAAAATATTGTTCTGAGTTGTCACCTTTCTTCTATTTCATTAATTATATTAGGCCAAAAATATCACTTTATTGTAAGCAAAATGTTCTACTTTTTAAAAGTGTGGAGGAGGTATTATTTCATTAAATGACAATTGATATATATTGGTAAATTGTCCCATCATTTGTATAAACTTGTTTAACATTTTCACAGTATGATAAATTAATTTGATATAAATATAGAATATTAAGAAATTATTTTGGCAGAAACAAACAAGGAGTACTTAATTGTAACTCACAAATCACTAACTTTACGTATTAACTTATGTAAATGTGTTTAACTGATCATAAAGTATAAAAAAATTGAGATTCCAAATAAATCATAATAAATTATGGTTGTAAATCATTTTATTAAGTAAAACTATCACTACACTGTAAATAAACGAAAAATAATATCACTTAAATTGAAACGAAAAAACGGAGAGAATAATGTAAGCATAGAAAAGTGAAGCATTCTTGTACTGTTGCTGTGGCATAACGTTTATTTTCCGTAAAAACGGATCTATATTGGTTTCCAAGGACGTTCCTAATCTTAATTCAAAAGTAAGGTGAAAATAAAGTTGTCACAAGTGTCATATAATTTCAAATGCAAAACAAAAAAAATTACAATTACAAAAAAAAAAAATTATTACTATTTTATAATACATCAATTTTTATTTCCTCTAAAAGTTGATACTTCTATTTTATTACTTTAACATATGTATATTTAAAATCGACTAATCTAATTAATTCAAATTTATATCGAATAAACTTTACTAAATGGGTAAAATTTCATCTACCTAAATGTTCTTAATTTTTATGAGTTTAAAAGAGTTTAGGCCTAAATTTTAGATGATTTTTTCCTGTTTACCTCAGTACAATGGATAGAATTACACGATTTACGTTTAAGTAATTGCTATTCAATAAAATGATTAAAATACACACAAAGCTAATTCAGACATTACTATCATTATTCCCAACTTTCAAGTCATTTCTTCTCTCAACCAGAAGGAATTATTTCGTCGCTAACTATCCTTCACTTTCAATTTTAAGATTATAAATTTAAGTTACTCAGAGGAAAAGAGTAAAGTAAACAAGAAAGAAGAGACTATTTTTTAAGTAGATGAGCAAAGTTATGCATATTTTTTTGTACTAATAAAATTGAGATATGCACAAACTAATAATTAGCAAAAAAAAAAACAAAGTCAAGATATTTCAAGTCATTTCTTTTTCTTGTATTGCTTAGTCAGTAACTATCCTTCACTCTCCATCCTAAAACTATGAGTTCGAATAAAAAGAAAATTAAAGTCATTTCTTTCGTGTTTACTTAACTCTATACATATACAAATAAAGTCGAAGCACACACAAATTAACCTCGATAAAATAAAAATAAAAGAGTTTTAGCTTAACGTACCTCGATAGGACTAAGTTTCCTTAGATAAAACATCTCAACACTCTCCGGAATCCCATTATAAATCCTTCTCATCTTACCACAACCACGCGAATCCCTTAGACACGAACTAATCTTCTCCCAGTAGCTTTGGCTCGAAACTCTTTCTTCCAACCAACCGGAATAATCTTGTAAATAATATTCCGAATATGCCCGATTCATAACGGGTCGACCCGACCCTTTATCAGTAACAGCAAAAGCAAAAATAACAAATCCAATTAAAGCAGCAATGATAAAGAACATTGCCCATAGATAAATGTACATTAAAAAAGTGTTTCTGTAACAAGCACCAACAAATCCAGCTAATGAAACAACCATTATTGAGACCCCAATTATTATTAATGGCCATTGAAGGAATTTTAAGCAATCTGTGTTGTTTGCTCTGCTGCTTAACCAGATTCCACCGCCTAAAATTGGGATTGATGCTAAGAAAGTGAAGAAGTTTAGTAAACCTATTAAGTGATTACTGGTTCTCATGGTGATTTTTTGAGTTTTTTTTTGGGGGTTTTTTTGGGTTCTTGAAAACAGGGGAAAACAGAGGAAATGGAGTGATTATGAAGAAGATGAAGAAGAAGAACGGGGAGGCGTGGGGTGGGGTGGAGTGGGGTGGGGTGGAGGTGTTTGTTGCATTAAGTTTAAGACAAAGTGTACAGTGAAATGACTAAAGCACCCTTTGTTTTTGTTAGTATTTTATTTTTGATTTCACACTCGGTGTTCAAAATTCATATTAGAGCTTTGATTAAGTTCGAATCGCGTATTACATGATTCATTTGGATGTTGGTGCTCCCAATAGAATTGTCCTCATACTTAATGCTTGAATCTGAAATATTTGGTTAAGAGTGAAATAGTCTTACTACTGTAACATTTAGGGATGGTGTTTTCAATAAATTTGTCCTTCTACTCAAAGCTCAAATCTGAAACCCGAATGATAGCAGATGTACGGCAATTATTTTTGTTAGTATTTGATATGACATAGTTGAGAGGATTTTGAGATGAGGATTAAGAATATTTTATATTATAGTTTATATTGTCTATATTTATCTATTTATTTTTCATTATATGTTATATCCTTTTTTTTTAGTTTGTTTTTAAAAACAATTCTAATAATTACTTTATAATAATTGGAAAAAAAAATTTGTTGTATCCTTGATTAAAGATTTACACTCATATAAATATTTAAGAATTATTTTAAATTATAAATTTTAAGAATATTTCTTTTTTTTACACTATGTCATGTTAAATAATATCAAATAAAATAAAATAGGGGATTATTTTCGTTTAGAAATATTAAAATTTATATAAAAAATAAAGAACTTGAGTCTCACCTAAGATAGTGAGAAGATGACGTACAATCAAATTGCTTTATAATAACATTATTTAACAATAACTATAACATATTGACTATAATTTCACTAAATAAGACCTGAAAACGGTATAGAAACATCTTAGTTCTACCTAAATAGAGACCAACTTCAAATAATAATAATATTCATTTTTTGATAGTATTTTTTATTATTATAAAAATATATATATATATATATTTAATATAATCTAATAAATATAATTTATTTTTTAAAAAAAATGTACATCAATCTTATCCTTATATCCTTTATTTGACGTTTAAGGTGAAAAAATTAAACTTGTTTGATTGAGTGAAGTGAAATGATTAATTCAAAGGAATGCTTAAATGATAATATCACTTAGTCAGCAATTTATGATGCCACTTATATCCCATCATCTTATTTTGGCTAATTTTAAATCTTGACCAAATTTTCATTTATATATTTCCTTCCTCTGTCTTCTTTTGGAAGTTCATGTAAACAAGTAGCATTAGAAAATAATTTTAAAAAAATTAGATGTAATATATAAAACACACAAAAATAATTTTTTCTTTATTATTATTATCTTATTTGATATACTTTTTTATTTTATATATAATTAAGTGATACATTATTGTGCATTGAGGTGTTTTTATGAATATCATAAAAAAAATTATCGTTTGATAGAGTATATAAGAACAATGTAGAATAAAGTGTATTAGTAATTTTGTGTTAGTAATGCTTGTATAGTTGTATTAGTTATTCTAAAATTATTTCTTATGCAGTTTGTGGTATGGTATATTAAAAATAAATATATACAACAGAACTTCTATAAAAAAAAAAAATATTTATAAAAATACCTTTCACACCCTTTAGCTTAGAAAATGAAAAATGTTTTGAAAGGGACTCGAGGGATGGTTCTGTTATTAATCAATCTAATGCATGTGTTGAAACTCTTTGTATTAAAAAACATAGTTAAGTAGTAAAAGAAATATAGTAATATGATCATATGTGCTATTTACCCTAAATTAATACATATTATAAAAAGAAAATCATAGTCAATATAATTATCATTCTAAGGAGGCAAGTGCAAGATGACATCAAATAATCTTTTTAAAATCAAGTTGTACACATTATCTCACTATTTTACTGTTTTATTTTTCTTACGATATTGGATTTTATTTCTTAATAAAAATAAAAAGGTATTAAAAAATAAAAAGGTGGGGGGCATGGGTTCCAGTATCTACCTATCAAGGCAAATCTGTCTTTCTGACCAAATTACCTCTAGTCAGTACATTAACTATATCCAAGTAACTGTTATTTTATTGGACTAAGTTTAAACTGACGTTTGATTATAGATTTTTGAAATAATTTTTTATTTATTTTGATTTTTACAAAGTTAGAGTTGAAGATTTAATTGAAAAACGTTTCTTCTCCTTTAAGTTTACAAAGCTTGAGCACAAATTAAATAATTAAACTAAACAAAAATGGACCAAATAATTGAGTTAACAAATAAACCACACGTGACTTGCACGTGAGAAACTCTTTTCCACACATTAGAAAACAAATATTTTGAATTTGACCTCAATGAAGAGTAAGATTCCATCAACTTTGATCTATAATTTAATAATTGTGCCATCTGAATATTTTGCATAACTTTAAGTATAAAGATGACAAGGATAATTTAGGGATTCACTTAATTTTATTTCAATTAATTATCAATGCAGTTCAGATTCAATTTTTCATAAAAATAGAAATATCAAAAGATTTATCATTCTTTGTCTTGATTTTGAAAGTTAAAGTTATTGATGGAAACAGAGGCGGAGCTAGGCGGGATTTATGAATTCAGACGAACCCACTAGCTTTTTCGTAAACTCTATAATTGTATTAGAAAATTAAACTTTTTTATGTATATTAACTTGTGAACCCCCAAACAAATTGATTTAGAACCTCCAAACTTTAAATCTTGATTTCGCCTCTGAATGGAAAGTAATAAGAGTTCTGTGAGAAAATTGAAGTGTGGTAAGTATATTATTCGATATTTGTACTAATAAAACAGTAGATATGTATAAGTTCCGATCAAGTAGTTAATATGTAATTTATTATCATTTGTTTAAATCTTGATAGTCAAATTATATATTGACAGAACATAACTCATATTCAATGAAATAATTAAATATTAATCAATAAAATTTCTTCATACTCATATCGACAAAATATTAGGCAAGTGAAATATCAGATAAAATAGTTAAAGTACACTCTAGGGATAAGGGTTTAAAAAATACCCCAATTTTGGCTGAATTTGTTGTTACGATGCCAAATTTTTATGAGGATCTATTACCCCCTAGACTATTTAATACCATATTTTAAACATATATATGTGTCCACGTGAACATAAAAAATAGAGCATAATTATAAATAGTAATGTGTCCACGTGGGCACATATATACCTTTAAAATACACTATTAAATAGTTCAGGGGGTAAAAAATACAATGTTAAATAGTTTAGGGAGTAAAAGATCATCCATAAAGTTTGGTATCGTAATAGTAAATTCAGCCAAAATTGGGGTATTTTTCAGACCCTTATCCCTACACTTTAAACGTAGAAAAAAAAATCACTTAATTGATCTGAGAAACCGGCCTTCTAATAAGGTCGCGCTTAAAAACGACCTCAAGTAGAGGTCGACGAACATTAACTTATTTATAATTTCTTAATATATATGTAAAAAAGAAAATGATCAACTAATATGAAACGTATGATAACCTCAAATGGAGATCGATATAGATTACCTTATTTATAATTTCTTAATATTTATATATATATATATATTTAAAAAAATTAACTAATATAAAACGATGAAATGTGAAAGTTCGAATTTGAATTCGAATTAAATAACGTAAAACGTTGTTGAATAGCGTGTGCAGATAAAAGCTTGCGTAGAAAAAGATTCCATTTGTGGTCGGTAGTTGGATAGTGCACAGACCACCGCCCTTTTACTATTCTACTACGAA
This sequence comes from Solanum acaule, assembly GCA_036250505.1. Classification (NCBI taxonomy): domain Eukaryota; kingdom Viridiplantae; phylum Streptophyta; class Magnoliopsida; order Solanales; family Solanaceae; genus Solanum; species Solanum acaule. The sequence goes on from JAJOOR010012562.1 coordinate 16,623, forward strand.
AAACTTACGTATTCAAATTTCGAAAGTTAAATAATTTAAATTTTAAAAATTTTGATATAATATTTTTATTTGTTAACATTAAATTTATATATTTATAAACCATGCAAAAAAAGAATATTATAATCAGTAATTTAAATTATTTAAAAGATATATAAAGATATTACGGTCAACAAAATATGTGTTTGAATTTTGAAAATTAAATAGTATTACATAAATTTAAACGGAGGGAATAATAAATCTCAAATGACGTTAAATTTTTTTTCCGGTTATTACTTGAATAAATAATAGAGGAAAATAAGTCTACTATAATTTTTCAAAATATTTGAGCCAATCGAAAATGAGAAAATGGACTTTTTTCTTATACCAAACACATCCTCAATAAGAGAGGTTCCTACACATTTACATACTTCAAAGAGAGTACAATTGAATAATCAATTCATTTAAAATAAAATTGAATTGAATGAATAACCGAAAATTTTACCTACTTTCACTCATGTCTTGCATGTGTATACTAACATATTCTTTAATTGAGTATAAGTAAAAATATAGAATCAATAAATCATATGAATTGTGGTTTAATTCCAAAATTAAATTCATAAAATTCAAATCACAAATCCACTTATATCTTAATAAAGGAAAAATTGTCTGAAATAACAAACTATTAATTCAAATTAAATGTTATAGCCATAGTTTCTTTTATTTGTAATTCGTAGCAAACATTCCATGTTTTTTGTCATCTCATTTGTATACCGAAATATACAAATGCAGGACCCATTTGTATATCGAAATATACAAATAGACCCAAATACATATTTTTTATGTATATGTATACCGAATTATACAGATTAATAGCCATAGCAAACTTTATGTTTGCTATGGAGCGCAATTATACAAACTATAGTTATAGCATACAAATATGATTTTTATGTTTACTAAACCTAATATTTACTCAATAATAAAAGCTTTTAATATTGGGAAAATTAGCAATTAAGTCATAATACCTAACATAATTAGTCAAAATAACAACACTTTAAAATATTTATTTAAAATGTCAGAATGACAATATTTTGGAAAATAATATGTATTCAGATTTTAGTAATTAAAATTAATTTTATTTATGAAAACAGTTCTATATTGGACCAAATTCTAAACCAATAACTGTTTAAAAAGAAAAAAAAAATTAAACCAATACCCATTATCCTTCCTACCGAGACAGAATTTGGAACTTGCTATCCTCTTGCCTAGCAGGCTTCTTCACCTTTCACGTTTCTATCCCTTTTTTCATGTTTCCAGATTCTCTTTCTTCAAGTTGCTCACAAATTATTCATCAAAATATATTTTTTAATTCAAGAAATTTTCTCGATTGTTAAATGTAATGTCTTTATTAATTCAAGCAGATTTCTTGATTGGCAAGGTAATTTTCATTATTTATTTAGATTTATTTTGATTTGTTGTTTAAAATCACCGATTATGGTGTATATTCCGGATTCTATATATTACGAATTTTCAGTCAAATTTTTTGAGTTTTATGTGATTTTGTTTAGATATTCATCAAATATTTATGATTTCAATTTTTTCTGCTATTTTCTTTTAGTTTTTCAAATTTTGTAGAATCTAGAAATTCATATATATGTTTATTTTGTTTGATATTTAGTACATTTTAATATTTGATAATATCAATTTTTATGCAAGTTTGTTTACATATTCATGTAAAAATTTATGTATTTTAGATTTTTAGTCGATTAAACAATTTTTTTTTTGATTTTTTTCTGATTTTATTTTAATATTTCTGATTTATTAGAATCTACAAATTCATTCATATGTTTATTTTGTTTGATTTTTAATACATTTACATTTGCTTTTAGGGTTTTAGATTTGGGGAAAGCATATGTCTGTCTACAATGTCTGAATCAACAGTTTATTTGTGTATTCATTCTATCTATATATCAACAAGTTTTACATTTTTTGTTTTTACATTGTATTTCAATCTCAATTAGTATGCCAACATGTTTGTATTTCCTTCTTAATTTGTATTCATCCTAACTGTATGCTAACAATTTT
>JAJOOR010012563.1:0-15216 GCA_036250505.1 Solanum acaule
CCTCTTAGGCAACAACATAGCCATGTAGGAAGCCCATAGCCTTCTTAGGCATCAATATAGCCCTGTAGGCAACTCATAGCCCTTCTAGGCATCAATATAGCCCCGTAGGCAACATATAGCCCTTTTAGTTATCCATTTAGCCCCGTAGGCTGAACATAGCCCTTCTAGGCATAAATCACATTCCTGCAGCTAACCACAATAGCCCCAAGGGCAATAATAACAATCAAATCGTTAAAAGCGAGCAATCTAGTTATAAGCAATCTGCACAAATAGCCTCTAAGTTGTGTCCAACATAGGGACGCTACAAACTGAATACGAATCCCGACAAGGGAGGATTATATCAACTCGAGCAGCCAATAATCAACAATAACGGCTAGAAGTATATCAAGTATATTAAGGAACATGCTGTAAGTAGGGAATAGCCTTAACATACCTTTTAATTTATTACTCACCCTCCTTGTCTTTCCACGAAGATACGAGTTAATTTAGACGTTTTTAAAAGTCGGGGTGTTACAAGTAGAACTCCCGAAATCGATCTTAGCGTAAAGGGTATTTTCTGATCGTTGTTGGTTAGAGGTGTGTTGTGAAATGGGGGTCTTGGAACTCCTTAAATAGCTCACTGGTTTCGTGCAAGCCGCTTTAGCGGGATTGGTGTCGCTCTGGCGGGGACGCTGCAGCGGGATGAGTTAAAGTCGTAAATAAACCCTTAAACGACCTTATTTGGCACTTTTTGATTTTTAGAGCTAAGGAACGAACCTTAGGCGACTCCTACTCATTTTTTACCATTCTTGAGGCTAAAGGTAAGCTTTTCACTCCCCGAATCCATTTTTCAATCCGTAGAACGTAATAGAATGGGTGAATATTGATGGGGGAGCATTTTGTTATAGATTCTATGGTGGAAACAACCCTAATTTGGATAATTGGAATCATGGGTTTGATCTAGGGTTCATAGAATTGTTAGTAATTCCGGTAATTAGTGATTGTTTATTAATTTCCGTGTTATTTAAGATTTTTTGTAGACCAAGAACAAGCAGAACGAATCTGGAAAGGGAAGGATCAAGTTTCTTAGGGTTTCAAGCTTGTTTAGAGGTAAGTGATGGTTGTGATTCTAAATTGATATAACTGTGATATGTGAGAATCGTGAAGTTGTTCATTGTTCGTATATGTTGATGATATTGTATATGTTTGATATGTGCACGTGATTATAATGTTGTATTGACTAATGTATGTTTCTCTTAATGGGATAGCCGCGTGATCCTATCAGTACACTGTGGTTGTGTACTGATACTGCACTTGCTTGTTCTTTGTTGAGTACATGACATCTTCAGGTGGCTATTGATAGACTTCAGCTAGGTGACTATTGAGCGTGACCGGCCGGTGAGCCAGTTCTTTCAGGCTTCCATGGATCTCTCTTGTTTAAGTCCATTCTTTTTGTACTCGGACTAATGTTTAAGGTGTTGTTTAGTTTCGGGGCTATACCCCTTATTCTTAGATTTGTTGTTAGTAAAGTTCTGGTACATTGACTTTCAGGTTCTAGGGGTTGAATTTCCGTATTAGTTTGGTTAAGTTATTTGTTTAAACCTTTGCAGTTTATGGAACTCTATATAATTTTTGCATTTAAACCTGCTTCTGTATCTTTAAAGGCCTTAGTTTTCTTAAAATTTGTTTGTTTGGGTTGTAGTAATGGTTCTCCCACCGGAGGGTTTGTGTGGGTGCCAATCACGACGGTCTGGGTCGTGACAAAGTTGGTATCAGAGCCCTAGGTTCGTTGATCTCATTGTACCAAAACGAGTCTAGTAGATTCTTACGGAACGGTACGATGATGTCTGTACTTTTCTTCGAGAGGCTATAAGACTTTAGGAAAAACTCACTTCTTTCTACTCCTTCATGCTATGACTTGAATCCGATTGGTATCTGGGTAATACAAATTGGTATCTTTCCTCCTTCACTTTATGGTCCGAGCTAGAGCAACAACATCGGTAACATCATCACTAGCAAGAGAGGATGTGTATAGACTATCGACAGTTGAATATGGTCACCATTCAGAACAAGTATCCATTACCTCGGATAGATGACCTTTTTGACCAATTGCAAGGTGCATCGGTTTTCTCTACGATTGATTGAAGGTTTGGTTACCATTAGTTAAAGGTTGAGGCGATTAAGAATTGGGTTCAACCAAGTTCTATGATTGAAATTAGCAGTTTTGTGGGGATCACTAGCTACTATTGTCGTCTGTGGTATGAGTTGAGTCCAATTGGTATCTCCCGATTCCAATTGGTATCTCAACAAAGTGAACTAGACGCCATAGTCCCGACTGAAGGGACACAAGCAAGTTAATTGGAACTGAGAAGGTTCCAATTAGTATCTGGACTTAGGGGCCGTATAAGGCATAGATTATCAGTAATGGTCGTCTATGGAATGAACTAATTAAAGAATTTGGACTTGTCTGCAAGTTGTAACTGCTTAAGTGTCATGAAACTTGTTGGGAAAAGAAAGTCATCACGAGATTAGGTACAAGGGTCTAGATAAAATACGATGTGGTTCGCATGCGAGAAATTTGGACGTGCGTTGTGACCAACTATTAACCGTGTAAGAGTCTGGGTGTATCCTGGGGATATGTGTGTGGTAGTGTTGAAATGATGTAAAAGGATTATGAAGTGCGTACTTCGTTGGGTTGACTGAGGGTAGACAATGATTGTCCTAGCTAAAGGGATTTCCTTAAATGCCTATTTATAGCTGGGAAATCTAGGGGAAATATAGAATAGAGAGGAACCCAGAAATTGTTGGCAGGGGTTCTATTTTCGTCGGAGCCGCTGGGGCGGGATAATCTCGCCAGCGCAAGACCTTCAGTGCGGGATTTCTCCCGCCAGAGCGGGACAGGGCAAGACATAATCTCAGCCCTATCTCCATTGTTTTCCCCTAGTCATAATTATGCACCCCGAATCGTACCCGAACTAACCCCCACGATCTAATTCAGTGTTCAACAATCGAATATAAGTTATAAGGTGTGTTAAAATTGTGGAGAACTTGGGCATATGAGGAAGAAATCAGAGAGGCCGTGGAGGCTGGGGAAATGGTAATGCAGGTAGAGGAGTAGTGCAACAAGGTGAGGAGGTTTCCTGTCAAGACGACAGGTCTCAGTTATATGTTTTTTCGGGGAAGACCGAGTTTGAGGTGTGTGATGCAGTGGCCACTAGTGCTACTCTTGTCTACCCCCGAATGTCTATTTTTTTGTGTGATCTGGGTTCTACTTATTCGTATGTGTTAGTTCAATTGCCTTGGGATTTGATGTGGTTTGTGATATACTTGATGCCCCCATTCATGTTTCTACCCCAGTTGAAGAGTCAGTCATAGTCACCCTTGTATATCGTGTTTGTCCTGTTGTGTTTATGGATTTTTGGACTTGGGTTGATTTGGTTATGCTGGATATGACTAACTTGATATAATCTTAGGCATGACTAGGTTGTCCCCCTATTATACCGGGCTTAATTGTAATACTAAGTCGGTAACTCTAAAGATCCCCGATAGGGAAAGATTAGAGTGGGAAGGGGTGTACAAGCCTAACCTAGCTAAGATCATATCCTCCATTCGAGCTAGGAAACTGGTAGGGCAAGGTTGTTTGGCTTATTTGGCTCATGTTCGGGATGTTGAGATTGTGTCTCCCTCTATTGAGTCCATTTCTGTGGTGTCTGAGTTTTAAGGAAGTATTTCCTACGGATTTGCCTGGTATGCCTCCATATAGAGATATAGATTTCTGCATTGACTTGGAAACTGACACTCTCCCCATTTCCACCCCTCCATATCGTATGGCTCCAGCATAATTAAGAGAGCTTAAGGCTCAAATCCAAGAGCTTCTTGATAAAGGGTTCATCCGTCCTAGTGTTTCCAAGTGGGGTGCTCCTGTCTTGTTTGTTAAGAAAAAGAAGGGTAGTATGAGGACTAATGATTTTATCTTAATCCATAAGGGAATGAATTAATACCGGAATGAAAAGCTTATTAATAAAGAAAGTTCCATTGAGTATACTTGGGTGAAGGCAATTGAAGATTTTAGTAAGAAAGTGCGTATAAATTGGGAAGTCCACTGAATTTGATGACTATACCTAAGTTTGAGGTGTCGTGTTGAAAGGTTGACTTCGTAGTGATGGTCAAGGATAACATAGCGAAATGGTTATAAGAGTCGTGATGGAGTGTGACGGGATGCAACTATATAATAAGATTGCAGGTTAAACAAATTTTGTATAGTAATTGCGACTTGCGTGTACCTAAGATTGTAGTTTTCTAATATTTGGTGAGTAATATGGTTGTATGCAAATTTATAAGAGATGGTAGGACATCACTCGAATAGAATGTTAAAGAGCTAGAGTGATAATGAAAGAAAAAATAGTGGGATATAGTACAACCTTTAGAGAGAGGCGAGAGCAAGAATATTTTATTGATTGCAAAAGCTAAAGAGATATCTTCAGAGGGGTAGATAATTGGGTTCAGAGACGCGTGATTTCATTCGTTTTATTGTGGCTATGGTAATAGTGTCACAAGTCCATTAGATGGGTTAAAAACTATTGAAGAAGACTTGAGAAATGATTGTGTAGACATTAGCTTGAGCGTGATGATAAGTGTTTGTTTTTGTTTTTGAGTCTAGTAATGAGTACGATTGGATTGTTAGCTAAAAATATTGTAAGAACGATGGAGATGCGATCGATAATAAGCGAAGATTTATGATTTCATAAAAATCTTCAAGGTATAAGCTAATGTTGATATATAAGGGGATTGGGTTATGAGTTACAATTCAGATTTTTCATTGTATGTCTACATTCGTGGTGATATATTTGTCGAGGAACGAATTTGTAAGGTGAGAAATGATCAATTGTATTAGGTAGTGTACCTTTGAAAGGATTTACACTTGGTTTGAGTCGTAAAGTTTATTACTTTTGATTGTTAAAGTATCTAAGAAAGTTTTTCATTTAAAAAGTGTTGGTTTATAATAAGGTAAATGGTCGAAGTGTTTATGATGGTTGTTAGAATGGTGAGTATGATTCACTAGCTATGCTCTCATGTGTTTTCACTTTTGTGGGTGTATCCCTAGTGGTGGATCAGTGGTACCAAATCATGCGATGTTCTCTTGGTTGAATGGGAAGATTTGGTTATTTCGAATGACATAATTGGTGTTGTTTTGGAGTTGTTAAAGTATTTTAGTGGTTTTACATGTAGCACCTTGCTTATGAGAATTTATAGAAGAGCTACCATGCATAATTGTGGTTGTCCGGCAATCTTAATATTCCTCTAGTCGTCAAGGTCATGTATCGTTTATGTGTGGTTGAATGTGGGGATCTTTGGGTCCAATCCTACTATTCTTAAGAGGTAATCTACAATTACTAAATCTAGCATTTCTATAGTATTGTTGGATGGGTTGTATGCTTGGACATATCCTTCGATGAGTATTTGATTTCTAAAGATCAAATTTGTTATAACTTAAGCTTATGGGAATTTATGTTGTGGATGGAGATATTGTCAAGAACTATGATTGTTTGGGTATTATGAGTGTGTGTTGGTTGATTCAAGTTCACTTCTAATTGTAGCGAGTAATGATTTAGAATGTTATCATGTTTATGTGAGAAAGGATTAGTCCTGATGATTGTGTCAAGATCCTTGATAACAAGTGGCAGAGGTGTGTACGATCAACTTTGGTGGTTGTTAGGAATCTTTTGTTGTTAGTTAAGTTTACATACAACAATATTTATCACTCGAGTGTTGAGATGACTTCATTGAGGCATTGTAAGGGAGGATATATATGTATTCAATTGATTGGTTTGAGATTAGAGATGTAAAACCCTTAGGGGGTAATGAGATTCGGTAAGAAGGCATGCGAGACAAGTATCCCCAGTAATTCGACGATTCAGATACTACTCTATTCTTGCTTTAGCCCTTTTCTCCTAGTTGTCACTCGGGGACGAGTGATGGGTAAATTGGTATCTATTGTAATGATATGTTCCCGTCGTTATAGAAAAGCTGGTGGAGAAAGAATTGGGGTCAGAAAACTTTTGAGTAGTAACTTTGGATTTCCCAACCTAGTCTAGATTTGGACGAAATCAGAGTCATTAAGGTATAGGGAAATCTAGTAACAATTAGGTGACTTATTTATGATTTTGATTACATGAGCGGTTAGATAAGTTGTTAAGGAATTGAATTCGGGTGAGTAAAACTCTTGGAATTGATCTTAGCGTAAAGGGTATTTTCTGATCGTCGTTGGTTAGAGGTGTGTTGTGAAATGGGGGTCTTGGAATTCCTTAAATAGCTCACTAGTTCCGTGCAAGCCATTTTAGCGGGATCGGTGTCGCTCTGGCGAGGCTGCTGCAGCTGGGTGAGGGCCGCTATGGCGGGTTCTACGCGACTTAAAGTCGTAAATAAACCCTTAAACGACCTTATTTGACACTTTTCGATTTTTAGAGCTAAGGAACGAACCCAGGCGACTCCTACTCATTTTTCACCATTCTTAAGGCTAAAAGTAAGCTTTTCACTCCCCGAATCCATTTTCGATCCGTAGATTGTAATAAAATGGTGAATATTGATGGGGGAGGGTTTTGTTATAGATTCTATAGTGGAAACAACCTTAATTTGGATAATTGGGATCATGGGTTTGATCTAGGGTTCATAAAATTGTTAGTAATTCGGGTAATTAGTGATTGTTTATTGATTTCCGTGTTATTATGATTGTTTGTAGACCAAGAAAAAGCGGAACGAATCTTAAAAGGGAAGGATCATGTTTCTTAGGGTTTCAAGCTTGTTTCGAGGTAGGTGATGGTTGTGATTCTATGATTGTGTGATGCATGTTTGTTCTTGCTTCATTATGATACATGTATGTATATGAATATTGCATTATTGATCACACTTGTTGTAAATGAGATAGATGGATGATGGTTACCATGAATTCATGACTTAAATGTATGATCTTTGAGGATATACTTGAGATTATGATTGTGGTGTGTTGAATGGATCGGTTGCCACATTCTGGCATAACTAACTTGGATCAGCTGCCACGTTCCAGCATAACTAACTTGGATCGGTTGCCACGTTCTGGCATAATTATGGGATTAGTTGCCACGTTCCGGCATAATCATTGGATCGGGTACCACGTTTCGGTATGCTAACTGTTTGGGTGTGGGTTCCATGAGAGGACTATTGAATTGGGTTCCGTGAGAGGACCATTGAATTATGTTGTGTATCTACTTGTGATGAGTTCGTTCATATCTAATGATGATTGATATTGGAAAGCGATATGTTGCTCTAAATTGATATAACTGTGATACGTGAGAATCGTGAAGTTGTTCATTGTTCGTATATGTTGATGATATTGTATATGTTTGATATGTGCACGTGATTATAATATTGTATTGACTAATGTATGTTTCGCTTAATGGGATAGCCGTGTGATCCTACCAGTACATTGTGGTTGTGTACTGATACTGCACTTGCTTGTTCTTTGTTGAGTACATGACATCTTCAGGTGGCTATTGATAGACTTCAGCTAGGTGACTATTGAGTGTGACCGGCGAGTGAGCCAGTTCTTTCAGGCTGCCATGGATCTCTCTTGTTTAAGTCCATTATTTTCGTACTCGGACTATTGTTTAAGGTGTTGTTTAGTTTCGGGGTTATACCCCTTGTTCTTAGACTTGTCATTAGTAGAGTTTTGGTACATTGACTTTCAGGTTCTAAGGGTTGAATTTCCGCATTAGTTTGGTTAAGTTATTTGTTTAAATCTTTAGAGTTTATGGGAACTCTATATAATTTCTGCATTTAAACCTACTTCCGTATCTTTAAAGGCCTTAGTTTTCTTAAAATTTGTTTATTTGGGTTGTAGTAATGGTTCTCCCACCGGAGGGTTTGTGTGGATGCCAATCACGATGGTCTGGGTCGTGACATATATAACCTGTGTTGTTTCCATTCCCATAAAGAGATACAATCAAAAATCAATAGTGGCTCACTGTGATGACGTTATTAGGCCTTGCTACTGTACTTGCACTCTCCTCTTTTCAGATACTGTAAAGCACAAATAAAAGATTCTACATTAGAGCTGAGAAGTGCTATGAGGAATAACATAGTTACAGAAGAATTTACATGCCTCTGTTGCCTCTTTTTCTTTTCGAACCCCAATGCTCATCACACACAATAAGTAGCAACCCCAATGCACATATTAGTGAACTGATAAAAGTAATGCCAAGAATGAATTTAATATCAACATATTACCGCATCAACCACAGTCACAATCTATATCACTGATAATGAAATGCAACTATTCAGAGCTTTTGGCCTCGTAATATAGAATGTAACACAAATGCATATTGAATTGAGATTGGTTTGTAGAAGAGACTACTGATGAGTCCATAGTTTGGACTCATTTAGGGCTTTATTTTATGGGAAATAGTGTCCTTGAATTCTTGTTTTGTCTCAATACCTGATTAAAATGCTGAAGTTTCAGGTATTTGAAGTTTTAGTGGAAGCATGGACACTTAGGCGCAAAACGGAGCAAATAGGGCTGAAAAGGACAAGAAATGGAATCCTGCGGATTGCCGAGTTCAACTGGGCGAATCGCAGAAACGACATGAACCACCATTCATTCCAGTATGCAAAGCCTTGAAGGAAATGGATCAAAAGGCGAGGAAAGGAGCAGTCGGTGAGTCACCGATCAGTTTCGCGAAGTAGTATTGTACCACCCAATGATCCAGAATGCGAGGATGCTAAAGGCAAGACACTGAAGGCGATGAGCTGATCAAAGGGCGGATCACCGAGTTCGTCGGCGATCTCGACTAATGTCGCCGAATAATCCTCCGCAGCACAATCTGTGAAAACTATAAATACTATTTAGAATTGTAGTCATAAGGGATATAGAGTATGGAACATTTAATATTATTACTTTCACTTTAAAACATATTCTAGCTAATATTTTTCTCTCAAGTTTGGAGAGGGTTTTGTGGAGACTTGAAGAAAGGATTTCTTCTTTCCCAAGTTGGAAGTGGGTCTTCTTCTCTATTCATTTTCCTTTGCTTAATTCAAGGTTTATTTCTTCTACCCAGTTGATTTCATTATCATGTTAGGTATAATTTCTTATTTCTTGATGTGTGGTTAAAAACCCCCATTTTTGGGGTGTGATTTAGCAAATATGGGTTGATATTCTTGTTGGGTCTTGCTTGATGATAGGTTAGATGTATTTTAATGGTGATTTCACCTAGTGATTATGGTTTAATCTAAAGGGTTTGTAGTTGCAAATACAAAGCCACCCATATGTTTTCGGCTAGCCTGAGAGGGAGGTATCGAAACCAAAACCACTAGATTGATGGCCTAAGGAGTGAGTCGACATGAGGTTCAGCCCGAGAAGGTGAGCCCTAGTCCCATATCCTAACACTCAGCTCGAGAGAGTGAGTGGGGTAAGGCGTAGGCTGGTCATGCGGCAAATGGGTGTCCGAGAGAAACGCATTTGAAACGGGGTAAGTTGCCCGAGAGGGAGCTTATTTCCATTTAAAGCTTAGCCTAGTCACTATTATTTTGCAAATTTCCTATCGAAAGCATGTACCCAACAATTTATCTCAACTTGTATTGCGGTCACATCTCAAGAACTTTTCCCCATACTTGATTTTCTTGTTTATTTTGTTGTTTTAGCACTTGTTACAAAACCCCCTTTGATATTTGACACTTTTGTGTCACCTCTTTTGCATTTACAATGTCTTTTATCGCAAATGTCTTTAACTACGACTAACTTGAACGAAATTCTAATTGGTTATTAATTCTCAAAACCGCTCCCTTGGGACACGACCCTAACCCTCGGTTGGGTTACTATATTATCAACGATCGTAGACACTCATATCGGAAATCTCCATGATGTCCAAGAACGCAATCTCAACGATCCACATCTCATGGGAGGTATTGGAGTTGTTCGTCTGCTCGCAGCAGAGGGAAACATAGTATTCCACATTATAGGCACCATGTTGCAACTTCTGCAACTAAAGGGGCTTTTCAGCGGACTAGCTCATGAGGACCCACACGAGCATCTTCGAAACTTTGTAGACGTGTGTGGACCATTCTCATTCAAAAATATTTCTCAGGAATCAGTACGATTGAGGCTATTTCCTTTCTCATTAATGGTGAGGTGTGCAAGTGGTTAGCCAAGTTGCCACGAAACTCAATCACTTCGTGGGAGGAGTTGGTGAATGCATTCAATGTGCGATTTTTCCCTCCTTCAAAGATGATGACTATCCGGGATAAAATCCAAAGCTTTAAGCGTCTGAATGGCGAACCTCTGCACGAAACCTGGCTCATATTTAAGAAACGGGTGCAACAATGTCCAACACATTGTCTTCCTGACAATGTGCTTCTTCAATACTTCTACCGGAGTCTAGACTCGGTAAACAAAGGTGTAGCTGACCACCTCTCACCCAGAGGCTTAATGTAGCAACCATACACAGTGGCAGCTCAACTCTTTGACGGTATGACAACCATCAACAGGGTATGGTACACCCGCGAAGATCAAGTCTCACCGGTCACATTTCAGTTATTTAAGGAATAGGTTGAAAAAGACAATGAGAGAGATCAAAATATGGCCAAGATCATGACACAACTTGATATTCTATCCAAAAATGTCATGGGGGCTGGTACCTGTGGTATTAATGTTGTGGGGGTCGGGTGTGCAAATCCTGAGGAGGCAAGTTTCGACGCCTTGTATAATGAAGAGGTAAACTTCTTAGCCAACCAAGGTGGTGGTTATCGATCAAATTACCCAAGGCAGGGTGGAAATCAAGGTTGGGCTAGAGATGAAGGATGGAAGGATCGAGAATGGAGAGACCGAAATCCTAATTGGAAAGATGGGGAGAAAGACAGATATGTGCCTCCCCACGAACGCCAAAAGCCAAAGGACTCGAAAGATAGTAGGTTTGAGGATATGCTTTCGCGCATCCTCAATAGAGTTGAAGGGTCAGACAAACTGCTAAAAGGCATGAAAGAGGATGTTTCCACTCTCAGCCAGACCGTTACTTCCCATTATGTTTCAATCAAGCAATTGGAGACCCAAATGGGTCACATCTCGTCTCACCTAAATCCGAGACAGCAAGGGGGCTTGCCTAATGACACTATGGCTAACCCTAAGGGTGAGAGTTAAAGGTAGACTAATGTCGTGCCACGACATTAACTAAGGCGTTGTTTGGGAGGCAACCCAAAACCCTTTATTGCTTTGTTTTACTTTGAGGAAATACTGGTGTGTAATTTGTATAGGTTGAAGCAAGGGAGGAGAGTGAAATATTGTATGGAGGCAAACAACAAGTCCAGTTGGCGGATCGCCGATGATATCGGCGAGCACGACTCTTTCCGCCGGGTGACTCAAGGCAATGTCAGCTGGGATTCTGTGAAACTTGGCGTTCAGTAGAAAATTAATGGCAAATCGCCAACCATGTCGGCGATTGCAACATAGACCGCCGTTGAAATCCTCACATGAGCTGCGCGTCTTGTTACATGGTTCATTCATTCCCTCTCATTTCTTCATCCTACCAAACTCACACCTACACTTTAGTTTTATATTTCTTGCAAGTCTAAATTATTGTAAGTGTCAAATTGTGCGCGGATTTGGATCTCATTGCTACTTAGCACTTCATTAGCATCTGATTCGGCACTAAAGGTTGGTGATTCAAACCCCATTCTTAATTTAGTAAAATTGTACTCATTTGCATAGTGTTGATATTGTCAAGTCCTGGCTGAATCTCCGCATTAATGGCATTTCATACATCATTGATTAACATCTTTGCGTAATTGGTAGAATCCAAATCAATTGTGCTCTAATTTGACTTAATTGACTGCAGGGGTGTGATACTATTATGGGTTTTATTGTGAGTTTGTGCTATAGGGACTTGAGTTTCTTTAACCTGGGTTGCGGGGGTTGAGCCTGGAAATCATCTAGAACATAGGCGTGTTGAGTCAATTGGCGAGCCGGGCTTAGCTCGCCGAATCACTCGGCTATTCGCCGAACTGCCCTTGTCGCCTTTCATTAAAAGCAAAGTTGGGTTATTTAATCTGTTAAAATCGGTGAGAAACCTGCTATCGCTGAATATTTTCGGTGACTCGCCGAGATATCTTTTAATTCACCCTTCTTACCTGCACCCTTAGTTCCTTTATGCACATATTTCAATAACTAACCTAAGTGAGTGACCATGTCACCAACTAGTGTGGCAAGGTGATTTTATGTACACCATACTCCTGCTCTATTTAAATACTTTCTAACTTGTCCCAAAGCCCTTGCAGAAATGGGAAGACCAAAAGTTGCAGGAAGAGACAGGCCACCCCGACAAGTAAGAGCAAGGGATTTCAAAAGAGACGAAAAGATAGCAGAACTGGCCAAAGAAAGAAGGGAGAGTAAGAAAGCAAGTGCCAGTAGGAAAATTCTCGTTGATCCCCCCATTCCTTCATGGAGGCGCGGATTATACACAGCCGCGAATTCCTTCTTGGCAACCCATGATGCGGATAGAATGGTCGAAGCTAACATCGCTGCAGAAGCTAGAACAAAGAAACACAATGAAACCCAGAATGGCAACCCAGGGGCCATTGTTGAGTTTCAGACTAATGCAGCAGGCAACAATACTCCGATAGATGAAGCAAGCGTGTAGACAGGATTCCCCTCAACCACTCTCTATCTTTACTTGTCTAAACTTTTGGATACTCCTACATGCATTTGAGGACAAACGTTTTTTTTTGTGGTGGGGTGAGGCCCATCTTTGTGTGTTATTTGAATATTTGGGCTGTCTATTTTAAATTGTGCTTTAAATACTGCTTTTCTGTGGATGCTTGAGCTCATGGCTCCTGTCGTTTTACTTGCAAATTAATTTTGATCCTTTCGAAAAATTGTCGCCACCTCTTGTGTTGAAAGTGGCTGTTCGTTTGCAAAAATTTTAAGTCTCAATTTTGATCAATATTGGTGACTTGAATAGTGCTCTCAATTGAACAAACATAAATGCACGGCTACGACGAGGCCAAATAAAGTTACCTAGACAATATGTGCACTCGTTGCATCTCGTTGTGACTAGCCATTTATCGAATTGATTTTCTTGTGAGGACCATTGCACGCTAGCGAACGTGTCTAGTCTTGTTTGACTAAAGTATCGATGCCTTGTGTGATTAGCTTACTTTGAACCATGCATGAATAAACCTAGAATTTACCCGGTTAGTCTGATTGATTTAGAAAGGTGTACTCCTGAGATGATCTTAGGCAATTTTAAAGAGTGTGAGCCAATTTGACATATACCTCTTTTTGTGACCTACTTGTGAGCGTGTGAAACTCTCTTGAACACCACTTGAGCCTTACCTTTCTTTGGAAGAACCTTGATAAACCCTAGACCTTACTTGATCCACTACCTATAATCCTTTTGATTTGTGGTTTAGTGAATAGCCAACTTAGGACAAAAAGCCTAAGTTGGGGGTGTGGTGAAAAGGAAAAGGAGAAGTCAAGAAGAGCTATAAGAAGTCTTCCTTAACCCATAGTGTTGCAGAACAATGGAACCCTCTAAAAAAAAAAATTTGTGGAATAAAGTACAGAAGAAATTTGGGTTCCAATGCAATTCACGGAAGGTGAATAAAAAGGTGACTTAGAAGCACTAGAAAAAGAGTTGATAAAGGAGAGGAAGGGGATGACTTGAGAATACCGCACCTCACGAGGAAAAAGTCACTAACCCTAAATGACCATACCTTTGCACTCAGCCCTGTTACAAGCCTTAGAAAGACCTTTTTTTTATCTTGAGTAAGCCAAATCGAAAGTCAATTGGAAAATAAGGGCTAACCTATGGGTGAAAACATGCATTGTGTTCCTTTTTTTGAGTGTGAGCGTTGTATCTAATTCATGACATTAAATTGACTAATATATGTGTATGAATATGGAATCATTCTTTGTGCGAGGGCATTTAGATACTTTTGTTGAGCTTGAACGTGCACAAGTAGCAAGTATTGCGAGCATGATAATCTTTGGTGATGGTTTGTCACAATTTGAATCTTTGAGTACACAATGGATCCTTGCATAAGTTAATTGAGTCTTGTTGTGTGCATTTATGATTTAGTCTTGTGTCGCACTGTTTGAGGCACCCTTTTTGAACGGCTGAACTTGAGTTTGCTTGAGGACAAGCAAAAGTTTAAGTTGGGGGTGTTGATGAATCCACAATTTGGACTCATTTAAGGCTTTATTTTAATGGAAATAGTGTCCTTGAATGCTTGTTTTGTCTCAATACCTGATTAAAATGCTGAAGTTTCAGGTATTTGAAATTTTAGTGGAAGCATGAACACTTAGGCGCAAAACGGAGCAAATAGGGCTGAAAAGAACAAGAAATGGAATCCTGCTGATCGCCAAGTTCAACTTGGTGAGTCGCCGAAACGACATGAACCGCCCTTCGTTCCAGTATGCGAAGCCTTGAAGGAAGTGGATCAAAAGGAGAGGAAAGGAGCAATTGGCGAGTCGCTGATCAGTTCCGCGAAGCAGTACTGTACCACCCAATGATCCAGAATGTGAGGATGCTAAAGGCAAGACACTGAAGGCAATGAGCTGATCAAAGGGTGGATCGCCGAGTTCATCGGCGATCTCGACTAATGTCGCCGAACAATCCTTCGCAGCACAATCTGTGAAAACTATAAATACTATTTAGAATTGTAGTCTTAAGGGATATAGAGTGTGGAACATTTAATATTATTACTTTCACTTTAGAACATATTCTAGCTAATATTTTTCTCTCAAGTTTGGAGAGGGTTTTGTGGAGACTTAAAGAAAGGAATTCTTATTCCCCAAGTTGGAAGTGGGTCTTCTCTATTCATTTTCCTTTGCTTAATTCAAGGTTTAATTTTGTATACCCAGTTGATTTCATTATCATGTTAGGTATAATTTCTTATTTCTTGATGTGTGGCTAAAAACCCCCATTTTTGGGGTGTGATTTAGCAAATATGGGTTGATATTCTTGTTGGGTCTTGCTTGATGATAGGTTAGATGTATTTTAATGGTGATTTCACCTAGTGATTATGGTTTAATCTAAAGGGTTTGTAGTTGCAAATACAAAGCCACCCATATGTTTTCGGCTAGCCTGAGAGGGAGGTATCGAAACCAAAACCACTAGACTGATGGCCTAAGGAGTGGGTCGACATGAGGTTCAGCCCGAGAAGGTGAGCCCTAGTCCCATATCCTAACACTCAGCTCGAGAGAGTGAGTGGGGT